>ML856404.1:0-13299 GCA_009831015.1 Picea engelmannii
AGCTAGATTTTGCAGGCCATTTGAAATCCTAGAAAGGATTGGACTAGTTGCATATGTGCTTGCATTACCTGCATCCATGACTCTACATAATGTGTTTCATGTTTCATTGCTTAAGAAATATATACTTGATTCTAATCATGTCATTGATTGGAATGTGATTCAGGTGGAGCAAGAAGGCATATTGCAAGTGCATCTTATGCGCATATTGGATCAGAAGAGAAAACAACTATGGAATCGAGCCATAGGGCTTGTAAAGGTCCAGTGGACCTGGTACCATCCTGAGGACACAACATGGGAACATGAGGATGCTATGCTGGTAGAATACCCGCATCATTTTTAATATTTTTAAAATCATGTTGATGTTGTACAAAGAGTTGCACTGAGGATAGTGAAAAAATAAGGGGAGGGGATTGTAATACCCCAATGACGTGCCCCAGTTATATTATGTATTGTAATCATGCTTATAGGCTGGTGAGATAAGTGTATACAAGCTAGTGGGCTTATGTGTTTATTAGGTCAGAGAGCCTAGGTGTTAAAGGCCAAGAGCCTAATTTTTGTATATGTAATTATGCAGATCATTAATAAAATATAAACATCGTTGCGTCCCGACTGACCATTAAGAAAGAGTTATGGGGAACTAAGATTCCACAAGGTTGGGTAAGGGAGGAGGCTAAGTGTGTGGGCCTAGGGGATAATCTAGGGGGCTTACCTCTAAATGGAATAATAAGTTATTATTATTTTCTAAAGGCTAATGTGGATAATTGACCAAGTGTTGTCCTAAGTTCCTTGAAAATGAACTTATGCTAAGTGTAACTCATGCGGATCTAGGAAGAAAAATTTCGACCTGAGTGCATGCAATTAAAGTTGATGAGTCAACTCATGTTGGGGGGTCGTTCTTCCATTCTTCCATCCTCCGTATGAACTATTTTAGCCTCTGTTTCCGCATCTACATACCCGCACATAGTGAAGGAAACCCACGCAGGACGGTTGTTCATCCTGTCCATTCTCCTATCCTCCACCTAAACCCAAGACCTCCATCATCGACCTTTGTGTATGTTCTCTGGTCACACATCCTAAACCGAGGGAGAACTATGGACTGATCCACATCTTCTATGGAGCTCGAGCATCACGTAATTGTCTGTGTCATGTGTGTCATAATTTTTGGTTGTTGTGGCCATGTAGTTCCTTGGTTGAGTGTGGCTTGATGTCGTCATTTGTTCCTTGTTGAGACTTTTTTTTGTCCTCCTTGTGTGGTAATTGAGTTGAAGAGGCAGGTTGTCAGGCCTATGTGTAACACTCTCTCCAGGTGAGGGAGGTGGTTCTGGTTGAAGAGGCAGGTTGTCAGGCCTATGGTCAACTCTCTCCAGGTGAGAGAGTGTGTTGTGGAAGTGAGTTCTCTTAGAAGGATTCCTGCAAATTCGACATAGCTCTGAGAATTCTGGTATGGCCTATTGTTGAAGCCCAAGGCAAGGGAGGTGAAGCAACCGATGGACTGTGTGACAGTGAAGGTGTATACTCCTGGGGTGGGATAAGCATGTGGGGAATGAGAGTCTGTGAGGAGTGGGCATAAGTGGATCTTGGGAGAGAATCCTTCCTCATAAACGATGTGTCTTCCTGTTGATATTTCCTAGCCTAAGATTCCCTTTCCTGGTGGATCTTAGTCCGAGCTTGGGGGTGACCTACTGTTGAGAGTGATGAGCAGTGTGGTCTAAAGCTAGGAGGTTCGTGGAAGGTTTGCATGTAGTTGGTGGTGTTACTCCAGTTGAAAAGATAAGTATCAATATGTGCGTAATTTATACATTATGCATGTTTGTGCTACTGATGCTTAAATGTGATCATGTGTTCCATTGCATGTGAATTTACTGTTAATCTTGTTTGAATCTGAATGGTAACAATAACTATGTTTTATGTGTTTAATTTCGATTAAAATGCATGTTATATATATAAGTGTGTATTCCACAGTGGTATCATTACTCGGTCTCATTTTTGGCTGGGGATGCTATAGTTTGGTCTCAGAGCTAAGTACAACATATGAGTAGTGGCATTTCCATGACAGTGGAGTTGTAGGCTGGGGAATGTTACAACAAATTTTTCAAGCTCTAGAGGCTACACTCATAAATCTTAGCCAAGAATTGCTTGAGGTCATTGGCATGAGCCTATGGTCTTTTGGATGACTGTTTTGAAGGAAGTGCCTTCCATTCACAGAAATTAAGTTCTAAAACAGGGAAAAGTATTTTCGAGGGATTAACGGGACTGAAACATTCTAGCGAATTATGTCTAGACTCTTACATTAAAAAATCAATCCTTGGGAAAATTCCCTTAAGGATTTTCCAACCAGCACATAAACCATAATCCTATTCCTAATTTCATTTGAAGACCCATGTCTAATAGTTATCTTGCTTTTAAGAAGAGGAAAAAATAAACCATTCAAATGTAGGGGTTCACAGAAGAACAATAAGCATTACAAATATTAATCATGCAATGAAAATTTCAATCATAGACACAGACATTGAACCACTCATTTCAATTCTAGTACATAGGATATATGAAATACTGATCTATTGCATTCGATCATCGACCAACTGACTGTGGGTTTTCTCCTTTCCACCCAACCGTAGGCTCAGAGGAATTCATTCTTAGTGCTATGGCTACCCCTATGCAGAGCCATGATATCACTAGGGAGCTTTTGAAGTTTCTTAGAGTTTCTTTCTTTGTCACAGCCTTTGTGAGGTTTATCAGATGCTCCCTCATCGTAAAGCTCAGGACCTTCTGCTCAGGTCATGTGTTATGTAAACTCTCAAATATTCTTTCTCTTGTTCTCTCCCTTTAACCAAAACAACTTAATCCTTCAGTTCTTCTTATCAATTCGATAGATTCATGTGCTCTTCCTCTTTATGACTGGTATCCCACTTCTCTTGCACGCCCTCTCCTTTTTCCCCCAGGGAGGTTATGGACATGTTATGTTCCTTTTGCCAAAAGGAAGTTGGGTCTATATGGGCCTGCAGGAAAACTACACTCTATGGTACTTTGGGCTAACAATTTTTTGTCTCCTTAGCTAGACTCTCCATGTTTCCATTCATGGGGGTATTTTATTTTCAACCACCAATCCTTCTTTCATTAACTGATTTTTCCTTGGGATCAGGATGAGGCTTATTATTTCAACAAAGAGAATTTGGGTCATTTTGACATAATGAACCCTCTTTACAGTTTCCTCACTCTTTCCTCCAGTAATATCATGGCGAGTACTTCAAGGTTTCACCCCCAAAGTTAGTTATTGGAAATATAAACAATAATACATTTACATTGTTCACATGCCATAGCATGGTAATCATAATTAATGATTAATTACAAGCTGGGGGAAATAGGAGTATTACAATCCCCCCCCCCTAAAAAGGAGCATTGTCCTCGATTTTGTTTCTCAGTAACACCAGTCATACCTTTGTCATTCAGCTGCTTCAAAAATCTCAATCCTCTTTCTTGGTCATGTCCTTTCTACACCCTTGGCCTTCGTCACATATCTTCAATAATTTTAGACAACAAGGATATAAATCATAATTTCATACGAAAAAATCTTACTTTTGTTCAAAATTCAAGAGAAGAATTTCATAATCTATCATAATACTTATATGTGCAGTTCGTGGATTTGCATCGACATGGTTGTCTTGTTATCTTGGCTCACTGTTTTTTTC
This sequence comes from Picea engelmannii, assembly GCA_009831015.1. Lineage (NCBI taxonomy): Eukaryota > Viridiplantae > Streptophyta > Pinopsida > Pinales > Pinaceae > Picea > Picea engelmannii. The sequence goes on from ML856404.1 coordinate 3,690, forward strand.
CTGGACATACCCATTGTGTGCATGATCCAAATCAATAGTTTATGATAATTATCAAAGTCTCATCTTCCTTGTAGTCACTCACCCTCTAGGCCCAAGCTCAGGAATCCCCTTATTTTCTATACAGTCCCTCGATCGATCCATATTTCCTTTCCAAGGATTTCTCACATAGGAATAGTTATAAAGACTTAATTGAGCCTTACAGTCTACGTGTCCCTCGAAATTTCTCTTTTGAGGCATCCCTCTAGCTTGTATTAACACAACACAACATATTATAGGGCGATCATGGCTTATCATAGGGTTCTCCTGTCTCAACAATATATTTTTTCATGATTTCCATCTTGACAGCCTTCTCCTGTCCTTCCTATATAGATATTTTTTGTCTCACATACAAAAATTATGAGATAATATCATAAATTTCAAATTCAAAATTTTCTTGCAAATATGTCACCCATAGATTTCCAAATTCCACATTTATTTTCAAATCTGTTCTGCACAGGAACCAGATTCACAAGTATGGGACTTTCGTTCCCATAGATTTTTTTTAAGCAAGCAATTGGTATTCTTTATGTGCTTACAACACTGCCATATCCATGACCCTTTTCTTCCTGCAATTTCAACATCCCTCAGCCAAACAAATTGTTAGTTTTCATGCACATTATATTTTCAGAATTATGCATACTAATAGTCCAAGTCATTTTCATCTATTCAAGGGTATAAGGCAAAAGGAAATATCATTATTTATGTATGCATCCTTTCAACACACTAAAGTTTCCCAATGCAATTTTAATTGTGAAATAACTTTAATCCATGTGTCAATATTCATGGCTACATTCATACCCAATGCTCCCTTACATTGGGTTTATGTTTGACACAATTATGGAAAGAACCTTGTCATGGTGTGTTGGAGCTCAGACAACCTCTTCACCACAATATTTGATCATTCTCGTTCATTCTTACAACGGGACTATGCTACCTGCTATAGGTGGATCACGATCCCAAATAAGTACATATGAAATTAAAATTTTCTCTTGAATGGACCCAAGAATTCTTCCTTCATTATTAACCAGGGGGCCAACACTCATGGCCACCCAAATTCTCTTTTATTTAATACCTCTATAATTCAAGTAGAGTATTTGAAGGTCCTACTTCCTTAATGTGCAATCTATTGTCTTCCCTCTTATGCAATATGCATTTCCTTAATGCATTCCATGCAATGTGCTAACTATGACCACCTTTATTCCCAATGTCCCTATATTGGTCATTGTACCCATGGTACTCCTTTCTCATGCATTTGTTTTCAAGCACCATAACTCATCCTTGACTAGAATAGACTTCCTCTGTCTACTATCCAGATTATTCTTTCTTGAATCTTACCTTGCTTGGGTAGAAATGGCATACAATAGCCACTCAAAATTATTGTCCTATCAGTAAGATAATGAAAGCCTTTCAGAAGGGGTTCTTACCAAATCCCTTCATACCTTATGCCATACATGCATGAACATTTTTATACTTGTTCTATGTGCTAGCACCCTTTTTTTATTTTCTATTTTTTACCTCATCAGTAGTGCTTGATGGGGCTCCAAAGTCCCCTCAACAATATTTCAACAACATCCCTCTCGCATTCATCATGTTCTTGAGGTTTTCTACCATTGGTAACTGTCTTTCCCAACAATTTCAATTTCTTTCTACACATGACATATATCACAATTATATTATTTGTCATGTAAAAATAAAAATGCATGTATCATAGCATTCCAATCAATAAAACATTTTCAGATATGTCCTAGCATATCTTTATGCACTTCATCACATTATCCTTAATTTTTTCATGAGTGAAACTAAAACAATTCTCAATTGTTTTTACAATCATACAACCATCATCATTATGTTGTCAAAACATTTACCTGCATCATTAAATCGGTCTCCCATACCATAGAAATACAATAAACAATAAGAAAGGATTCAAGGAAATCTTCCCTCATCAAACTCCTACACCACCCTGGACTTTTAGTCCAGTTGAGTTATTTTCCAAGGTCTATCTGTCTTTATTTAACACGGTTCGACCAAATCTATTCATTTAAATATGATTATTTATTCATTTTCCATTTTTCTAGTTGTACTTGTTCCCACAACTGCTCTTCTAAGGATTGCAACTTTGTTAGACAATTCAGATTTTTTAGGGTGAGAAAAGTGTTCCCCCTTTTATCCTTATTTTCGTATGAAATCTATTTCTTATTGTGATCTCCATGCTCTTTTCCTTGAGAAGTCTTAGTTAGGTTCACCTTAACCCTCTTGGTAATTCAACATGATACAACAACAAACCTTTTGTTCACAATGAATCATGAACCTGTGCATTCTGCACATTACCATTCAGTTATCAGAATGGTCAACATTCATTTGTTAGTCTTCCACTCATATATTTAGTTTTAGAATGTAATCAAGGATTCTTATATATATATATATACTTTCAACCCACTACCCAATTCTCAACAATCATTAAGCTTGTGACTATGTTCTCCTAATAGAGTCTTCACATAGTTCCTACCCAGGAAACTCCTTCGGCATGCTACTTCCTTATTGCATATCCATTATTATCTTTGATGTGCTCAACCTTGAGTTAAATTCAATTGTTTCACAAATATTCCATAAGGAATATAAACATGCATCTTTGTTATGCATCCAACTTATTTATCCATACATATTCCTTGTTTTGTTAACTTACATCCATGATGTACTTAAGCACATGCATAATCATAAGCTTGTGTGTAGCTACCATAGGTATATTTCACAACTCACATACATATTTGATTTAAAATCATTCAACTCATGATTGTTCACAATCATTCTCATTCAATCCTCAAAGGCAAAATCATGGTTTATCTTATCATGATAACAGAGTAGCCTTGCTCATTTACACTTTCATCTATTTATACTAGCCTTTCCTGAGGGAATGGGGCACATTCCCCATAAGATATAATTCAAAACAAATATTTCATTACTCTTCATAATAGATTCATCCATGCATCCATGGTATTCATTCAATCTTGGGAAGTGAAATTATTTCCTTACATTTCACTCATACATGACACATGTGCATAATTTTCACATTTAACATCATTCATTCACATATATTCGGTATTAATATGACTCCTTATATCAAGCAACCTTACGATGCATTAAATCCATGCACTCAGGAATAAATAAACACAACTAAACATTCATGATAAGCTCATTGTTGGCCCCCTTTCCATGTAATTCATACACATGGACATATCATACTTCCAGATCCTTCTCCCAAGGATCCTACTGCCATTCTCATAAGAAGTCTCATAAATACACTCAACATTGGGCTTCTCTCTCAGTTAAGAGATTGCATTTGATCACATAATATCCACATGGAAAATTTAACACACATAGTCATAAGTATGTCCCTCTTCCCATATGACAACAACCAACAATAAATTATTATTTTCTATGGTATTATAAAATTATTCAACATCTCAAAAATATTATCTAGGCAACTCCAATAGTGCCCAAGGAAACAAAACAACTTATCAAGCTTATCTTTCATGCTTCAAACCATTTTTGGTTAACATATATTTTTTATCAAGGGAATCATTTTCTATTTTCCCTCTCACCACTACTTGAGCATATCAAGTCATACCTTATATGGATAACGTCCACCTCTGGATGTCAATATGACCCATTGGTCATTTAGAAGTGCTCCAACACTTCCCTTACCACATTCAAGATGAACATTTCATTAACCATTCTACCTCATTTATAATGAATTTTAATGTCTAATAACATCTAGAATATTTCCTTAAATCCCAAATACAATTTTCAAAGTATGTTACTAACTAAGTATTTTAATACAGAACTCCAAAGTATCTCTAGACCATAATTAGTCCTAGGTAGGAAGTCCATCTCTTACCTTTTAATCGTTTGTAGAGGTTCTAGTTGTTTTTCATATTCTTATTAAAATAGAATATAGGTTGTAAAACTAGATCAATACTTAACCATTACACCCAAAATTCTTCCTTGTGTTTAGCAACAATCAGGGATGGAGGTCACTCTCCTCCTCCAACAATAATTTTGGAAGATTAGATTTCTATCCACCAGGCAAGGGAGGTTGTTGTGATTTCTCACTCAATCACTCCATATTTTTGTAGCTTTGTTTATCGTCTTGATTAGAAAAATGTTGTCCAACAATTCCTGCACCCAGAAGAAACTTTGTTTCTCAGTTTCCTTCTGATGCAGAGAGTTGCACATGCTTTCCCTTTTCAGAAAATGGTCACTGGAACCATTCCTCTTGCTTAGACATGCCCTTAATTTAATAGGGATACACACTTCCCTAGCACAACCATGAGATTTTGAACTTTCTCATGTCATTTCACTTCTTCCATGAGGTTCATTCTCAGTCCTTATGATTTATTTTATTTTACAAAGAGGGATTACCCCATTAAGAAGTTTTTCAGTTATAATAGGTCATGTAGGTTGATCTCACCTACTCCAATAATGCCTCTAGACATAAAATATTTCTCTCCTAATTCCATATCCTTCATTTAATCAACACTTTTAATTAATATAGGCTTCATAAGACCACCTTTTAGGAAATTCCTACCACCTATTCAGTCCATTTTTCTTTTGGACTCAAGTACTCCTTAAAACAGGTTTATGCCATTTGCATCCAAGTTTTATTATTTATGCCCCTCGACATAATCCCACTTTGGTAGGAATAGATATCATTTCTCCAAAATAAATGATAGGATTATTCTACCAAAGTCTAGCATGATTCAATCTCGTTGGGTAAAATCCCAACCGAATTTTAATCTGTATCCTTCTCCTCAAGGAACTTTTGCAGATAATTTCCATATGGTAGTAATAATATCAATAGACTCATCCTAGCATTGGTAAAATAGTCTTATGAATGTTCTCTGACCCATCGAGGCCTGTGTTTGAATCATTCTCTACTAGATAGGGTAGGGAAGGGTGCCCTCTCCCTTAAAGTTTTCTAATAAAGAAAAAAATCACTTGACTCTTTCGTGAGCCCAAGCATGCCAAGTGTGGTTTCCCACTCTTATACCACTTTGTAACACACCTAACCCATAAGTAAAGTTTTAAGGGATGCGACATAATAATTTCAATTTTCTTGATCATCTTGAATCTTCTTTCTGAGATCTCCTTCAAGTTTAGCTCATCCAGAGATTTCTAATGCATATTACCATGCTCAAATATGAGCTATGGATAGGAAGCTATGCCCTTCTGAAGCTCTTTGGGAATCATTGGTCAAAGGCCATGTGGAACCCATGTGATTTCGCCTCATTTGTACCATCCCACCTGGCATGGACTCAACCAATGTTGTCATCCTTTAGCAATGACATGGCCAATAGAGGGGCGATTACAAGGAATGTTCCCCATGCCTTCGTAATTACTGAGCCTGTCACCCTTCATTCTTCCTTTCCATGTCTGAAACATTCTCAGAGTCCTGAACTCTCGGTGATCCAAAAATGAAGATATTACTGATAAATTTGCAAGTTAGTTTACTGTACTTTTTGCATTGGATCGTTAAGAATGTGAAATACATAAACTTATTATCTTGTTTTCGGAATATCAAATGTGACTTTTACTTGATGATTATTAATGAAGAAAGAGATCAACCATTAATATCCATGATGCAAAGTAAGAGAATAGAACAAAAAAATAGAAAGAGAAATAGAGACAAGAGGTTAATAACAGAGTTCACCAATCATTGGCTACATCTCTGGGTCTGCTTCCAAGTGGAGGAACTCTTTATTTCTCTTTAAAATTCTCAAAGTTCTCTTACAATGATCTCTACTATTACATTACATGCTTCATGTCTTCTATGCAAGACCTCCTTGCTCATATTTATGCATGCACCATCAAAATCCTCTCAACAACATGAGAAAAACGCCTCTCAAAACATGAGAAAAGACCAAAATTTACAAACTACCCCTTCAAAACCTTGCATCAAAAAGTCTTCTACAAGATTCAAAAATCCCGATTCTTATAGTTTTCAAGGCTCATATGACGAATCCCAAATTCCCTCAAGACATGTCCTCTTTCTGGGATCAAATCCCCCTTCAAATGGCCTACAATCCTCAAAAAATCCATTTTTTGGGCATAATATAAGTCACAAATCACTTCTGTATAGTTAAAAATCCACTTTTATTTAAAAATAAACAATAATCCCCCTTGGGCTATGCACGCGCCCTCTAAAACCAGTCATATGCATCTCATATGGCCAAGGTCTAGCCCAAAAGGGCTAATCTCTGGCCCATACTTGCGCTAGCTCCTGGTTTTGGGGGCTCTACATAGATCCTCGACCTAATAAAACACGCCCTAAGGCATAGGCCCTCACCGATTTTCACTTGTGGTTACATGGAGGTGTCAAGGTCCAAGGGCTAGGCCCTATCCAAAAACACGCACATAGTGGAGCACCCCAAACATTGGCTATGGTCGCATGAGAAGTAAGTCCACGGGTTGGGGCTAGGCCCCAGCCCTTCCTCCATCTGAATTAACACTTAAACAAAGTTAAATATAAGTTTACACATATATATATTAAGTACCATCAATGGATGGGGTGGCTAGCCTGGTCCTGCTATTCCATAGCCCTATTGGAGGTCAGGGGTTCGAATCCCATGAGCTCCATAATTTTTTTTAACATAGTCACCAAATGACGGGGTACCACGTGGCACCACCCCATTTGCCCAATTCATGTCATGTGTCAACCAACAGTTGTTCCATGATCACTACCCAGTCACTCCATTGTTGTACTTCCACCTACTTCTGTTGCATCAACATGATGACTGTGCCTGCCACCTGTACGAGTGTGCCACGTGTCACCTCTGGGTTGGTCCACATCAACTGTATGACCCATTGTACCTCTTCCACATATCATCTCCAGAGGATTCCATGTCAGTAATGATGATGTCAGCATGCTGTCATGTTGACGTCAGTGTTGACTTTTGGACAGTTGACCTTTGACTTTTTACTTGTTTGGGTTTTCGATCAGAACACGATAACTTTTGTATACAGAGCCCATTTGAGGAAGTAAATATACTGCCAGAATCAGCGCAATCAGTCGGTCACAATGAGATTGATTTCATCCATTTATAAGAACTTTGATTTTTGAACATTTTCTAAACCTGGGGAGCCTCCTGGATCACTCGGAGTCCCAAAGTCTCAGATTTCCCTAGCAATCCTACATCTATGGTGGAGATCAATCTACCATTAAAGACAACGATTGAGATTCACCCTCGTTCCATGCATAGGATTAAGGGATTTCAACATTCGACGCTTCAGCACTGAAAACCCTATTCTCTACTCATATATTTTGGAGTCACAAAACCCAATAATCATTCCATGTGGCTCTGACCTTTATAACTTTTTGTATCTTTCATCTTATAACTCCAAACACCTGGAGTTCCAAATTCCTGAGCTTCCGGTGTGGGTCTCTATTACATACATCATGTTCTGCATGAGTGTCCCTACTACCATATGCCACATGGAAGATGTGTGGTGATGATGCTACGTTGACACGCGGTACCCATCTCTCCAAAAATATACCATATACAATAAATCAATAAGACACATGGCTTAGCCATGTGATGACATGTTGTGGCTCTCTCACATAGTCAGACTCCACAATGTACCTTTTCCACGTCATTTGCTGATGTCACTCTGACCTTTAGTGCTTCATGGAAACCACATGGTTTGCATCCTGAATCACCCAAAGTGGGGTTTAGCCAGAGAGATGAATAATGATCGAACGACCCATAATATTCCTTAGTTTGATCCAATAGAAGACAGTTGGAAGAAGACAAGGGTGACAGATGGCCCAATCAACTGGTGACATGTGTCAAGGTATTTATGACACATAAGGTATGTGAAAGTCATGAATCAGGGTGACATGTGGCACACCTACTATGGGTCCACGTCACCCTAGGTGACATTAACATGCCACATCACTCGGGACTTCGGTGCTCCAATGATATTCTCATTCACCAACATGTTGAACCTCTTGGAGTAGGTCTTCGCCATAGTACTTTATGTTATCCTTTCACTAGGCTTGATCTATTGGTAGAGAAGGGTCCCGAAGAATCCTTAGATCCATGATCCACGTTACTTCGCGAGCTCGACGTTCGAAGGTTCTGATTGTTTAAAACCTTTTCTTTCCCATAGGTCAACGCTGGATTGACGACAGTCTATATCCAACGGTCAGGAGAGATACCAAAGAATCCTCATATCGAGGATCCTCGTAGCTTCATGAGTTCCGTGTTTCGGGGTTTCGCCCGTTTAACACTCTTTTTCTCCTAGATTACTTCAAAGCCGAATGACTATGACATAGATCCAATGTGATGCAAGAGAATCGCTCCACCTTAGCATGCGACAGTCGATTAACATGCATGGTGTGCATTCAAAGAAGGGAGAGGTGTCACCCTCTCATTTTGCCTTCGAGAATCTAAGGTGTGATCAAGAAAATTAATGACGATAGGTTGGCAGAGCCAAGTTGTGCCTTCACATAAGATGGAGATAAGGTCGTCATTAAGTGTTTGATGGTAGGAAGGATCTACATCCAATTTGGAGCATATTTCCATCATTGTAATTTTCCCATTAGACATGTGTTTTGAATGGTGATTTGACACCACTAGTTTATCTTGGAGGGGATCTCATCGAGCCCCTCTTGTATAAATTGTTGTATTGTATGCCCAACAGAGGCTGCTGGAATTTGATGAAAAATTATTGTAAGCCAAGTTGGGAGGTTGATGAGAGTCGAGACTCAGTCGCAGTTGGGACACAACATTTGTAATTTGATATTCTTCCATTAATAGAAAAATGACAGTTTTTCCTATTATCATTTTCTATGTAATGGATATTTTGTGATGAATGTCATTTGTATGCATAACATAGTTACCAACTTAATGAGAACCGTGACCTCAAAACGGGAACTCGGAACCAAAAAACCCATATTTTTGCATAAAAAACATCAAAATCAACCCCCAAATCAAAAAGTGGTGCTACCGGTAGCACCATTTTTTAAAACAGGGTTAAAATTACAACATTTTTCAAACATGGCCTTCAAAACTTAGACAGTAGCTCAGAAAAACCTTAAAATCAGCACCTAAAAACAAAAAAGATGTTTTTGAATTTTTTTTCTTTTCAAAACGTTAAATTTTGAGAACATTTGAAATCGTATTTTTATCACTTGGTACCATTAAAAACAAAATGTCAAAATCAACCATCAAATTGAAAAGTACTACTATAGGTAGCACCCATTCTAAAATTGGGGTATTAAAATGACACATTTTTATAATGTGGTAAAAGAAATCATCATTACTAAAAACAAAATCATAAAAGCAACCCTTAAATGTTTACTTTTTAAATGTTATTATCACGCAAAGAACCAGCTAATACATAATGCCATGAAAATATCACAATATACTTTAAAAATTCAACGAAACATTTTAATAAGTTTGTCCTTTTAATAATAAAAAAGTAAATACAAGTTACATTGAATGAAACATAAATAATTTCTTAAACGTATTGTTATATTGACCATATTCAAAACATATTAGCTAATAAATTT
>ML856404.1:20147-33017 GCA_009831015.1 Picea engelmannii
TAAAATTTAGACTTTTTTTGTTCCATTATGTCCATAAAAATGCTTTATTTGACATGTTATTTTAAGGAATATGAACCAAAATGTATAGGTTTTTTATGATATATGGCTATAAAATGTGTATTTTTTTTATAAATATTCAAAAGTAGTGTTATTTAACTACTTTTTTTTTTGATTCACTGAAGTAAAGGTAAACAATGTGTTAAAAATGATCTTTTTCACTACATTTAAAAAGTATGGAACAACAAACTAATTAAGGAGACAAAATTATATGAAAAATCGTAGCTTCGAAAAAGTAAATGGTAAAAAACATTTTTAAGATTGAAAGAAGCATGGAAAAAACACTAAAAATGAAGTTGAATAATATATATATATATATATATATATATATATATATAGAGAGAGAGAGAGAGAGAAAAAAAATTGAAAATAGATGAAAAATGAGAATTTTAAAAAATTAATGTGGAAACATTGTGGATCGAAAAAATTAAAATATCAAAAATCACCTAAAAATGGAGAGGGGGTGCTACTGGTAGCACCATTTTTAAAAATGAGGTAAAACATTGGACCCCCCAAAAAATGAGAACTTTGGAGAGTTCTCGTTAAGTCGGTAACTATGTTGCATTTGAATTGTAAATGAATGTTAGAAATCGTCTACAGGGATAGAGATACAATTTTCTATCTGTAAGTGTGTTGGATTAGGTCTAATTCTCTAGGTTAAGTGCAAGGCGTGCACGACAGAGTGTGGGAACTCTGTGAACCAACGCAAAGAGTGCATGTCTGAACTCAGTGGAATCAGAAGAGAAACTGCCAGGAGGGCATAGCAGGATAATTCAGAGACTCGGGAGGAAATTTCAAGGTGGTTAAGTACCTTGGAAAGAAATACTATGTAGGAGGAAGTACAGTTCAGAGTTACTAAACACTCTAAAACAATTTTCCAGGAGGGCATAAAACAAGTACGAGAGCGTACAAGAACAACATGGTTGGAAGTGTTGGAATCCTTAAGAGAACCCCAGGGTTGTTGAACACTCTAAGGAAGGAAGGCTTTCCAAGAGTGCATCGACAAAGGAAAGGAAGTTCCCTAAGATGCTTAGGTAGACTGAGGGAGAAGCCATCGAAAAACTGAGTCAAGTGTAAGGAGTGCACCAAGGATATTGTAATTTCATCCTACAAAGATCAGGAGGAAGGGAATTAAGTTGCTAGGGGGGGAAGAGAAAGACTGTTGAAGGACATAGGGGAATTGAGAACCTTGGATTTTTTCAAGCCGATAAAAGTCCCAGAAGAGTCTGCGCAGAACTCTGCAAGGAGTAAAGAAGAATTTCTAGAAAAACTTAAGTCTCGAGGAGGAAATTGTGCTAGAGGTGCAAGGGTGGTCGAGGACTTGCGAAGTCCTGAAGATCATCGTAGGCTCATGAAGAGAGATTTGATCCTATTCATTGGTATTAGGAAGGGCACGTGGCATAGATATACTAATTTCATAGGAAGAACCCTTTGGAGGAAAGACAAGGAAAGAATACCCAAAGAGCTCGAAGCCGAATAAAATCTTGGTCATCCATTGAGATAGGACACATGGCGATAAATCAACACTTTATTGATTCACAAATATAGAAGTAAGGAGTTGCAAGAATAGATGACTCAAGAAGTCCAAACTCACGATTTCATCTTAGCCGTCAAGAGTGAGAAGAACATGGATTGTATATTTGGTCTTGGAGAATTCACCGATTCAGGAATCGGGAAAGAGGGAGCAAGCAGTTCATGAAATTTATGATGCACGGAGTCACGAAAGGAGCTAGACCATGGTTTTAGTTCATGGTCACATCAAAAGGGGAGCCTATCATGGAGAGCTAGCACTCGTTGGCATTAATATTTGAATAGCACTAAGGAGAGGGTCCGCGGGTGCCGCACAACCTGCACCAAAAAGGTGGAAGGGCCTATGTCAAGTTAGATTGGTTCCCATTAGGATCCTGATGAGCCATTTGACTCGATGACTTGAACAATCCTAGACCGGCAGGTCGAGCAACCCCTTTGGATGATTATAAGGGGGGTGGGTTGCACTAGGAGTAGTATCTGATTTTGATTGTCTGCATATTGTAGGAAAAGGTTAAGGGGGTCAGAGTGTGATACTCTGTTGAAGTTGTTGCAAGTTATGAAGCAGATGATAAACAACCGGGTGGGTTGTAGGTAAAGGAAGATGGTTGTTTGAAGTTATGATCACGATTGAGGAGAAGTCTATTCGCAGAGAAGAAAAACAGAGATGGAAAAGGAAATTAGTGAAATCTGAGACTAGATGAATAGGCTAGCATTCAAGATGCAACAAGAGAAAAAGGAACGCTGGAGGTATGAGTGGCCTTTGAAGAGGACAACTAAGTGTCTTGTTTGGAAGATTTTGGCTAGAGGGAAACAAAAGATGTTAAAAGGGTGGTTGAGTTATGATGAAACCTTCAATGATGAGGGAAAGAGATCTAACAAGGGTATCGTAGGTTTCCATGTGGGCAATGAGAAGGAATCAATTGATATCGTAGACTGCCAGAAGGGCATAGAAGACATCCTAAATTTCCAAATGTGAAAGGGTGGAGAGATGAGCTTAGCTGAGAGTTAGTGTTAGTAAGGGGTTTTGATAGATGAAGGGGAGGCAGAAGAAAGATCTCACCCATATGAAGATTCATGCAAAACTTCAAGTCGCATGAATGAAGATGATGACAAGTTGGAAACTTTCATCATGATGGAGAAGGATCAGGGGAGCATTCTAATCATTGGGGGAATCGAGATATATCTGCCAAACCATCAGGGAGAGGCTAGCAAAGATGTTGCAGATGCGACAAAAGGACAATGAGCTGAGACTGTCATGGAGGAGGAGGAACAAACACTGAAGTCTGTACCAACAGAAGGTGAGCGCCCAGTTGAGCTACTCACTCAGTGGAAAATGGATTTAAAGGCACTCGAGGATTGGTTGGACAATACAGAACCATAAGGTGGCTTCCAAGAGATATTCATGCGAGAGGAGACACACCAACACGATTTGTGGCTAGAGGAAGTTGGGACAGAACCATTCAAAAAACTGGCAGGGGTCTATGTGTCAGAAGAAATAGCTGAACAATATTTTAGTGGTGAGACTGCATAATTAGAGTCTGTAGCAGAGTGGAAAGCTAATACCACAAGAGATGAAGGATATAACATGGGATATTGATGTGATCTACCCATTGACGAGGATGAAGTGAAACAAGCCAATCTCCAAAAGGAGAGTTAGTTGATGGAGCAGTTGGACGAGGTGGTTGAGGAGATAAGGAGGTTGATGTTGGGGTTAGAAAAAGAAGCAGTCGGCAAGAAGAAGCTGGACAAAAAGGAACCTGCACAAGCAGTAGGGGATATGTACAAGCAACAACCGTGGAACAAAGGATCCAAATGACAGCTCCAGGAAAAAGTTTGGGATCTAGGGGGATTTCAACTAAACTCAAAAGATGATGAGGAGGAGCTCATGATTTCCATAGCCATGGAGTATGATGCATGAGAATAGATCCACCTCAACACACGCCAGCTGATTAATATGCATGGTACACATTCAAGGAAGGCAGAGGCGCCACCCTCTCATTTTGCCTTCAAGAATCTATTGCGTGATCAAGAAAATTAATGTCGACAGGTTGGAAGAGAAAAGTTGTTCCTTCGCACAAGATAGAGGTAAGGTCACCATTAAGTGGTTGACGGTAGGAGGGATCTGCATATGATTTTGAGAAGATTTCCATCATTATAATTTTCCCATTAGAGAGGCATTTTGAATGGTGATTTGACCCCACTATCTTATCTTGGAGGGAATCTCGTCGAGCCCCTCTTGTTTAAATCTTTGTATTGTATGCCCGGTAGAGGCTGCTGGAATTTAATGAAACATTATTGTAATCCAAGTTAGGAGTTTGATGAGAGTCGAGACTCAGTCGCAGTTGGGAATCAAAATTTGTAATTTCATATTTTGCCATTAATAGAAAAATGACAGTTTTTCCTGTTATCAATTTCTGTGTAATGGATATTTTGTGATGAATGTCATCTATATGCATTTGAATTGTAGATGAATGTTAGAAATCATCTACAGTGATAGAGATACAATTTTACATCTGTAAGTGTGTTGGATTAGGTCTGTTTCTCTAGGTTAAGTGCAAGGAGTGTGCGACAGAGTGTGGAAACTTTGTGAATTGACGTAAAGAGTGTGTGTCTGAACTCATTTGAGTCAAAAGAAAAACTGCTAGGAGGGCATACTAGGATAATTCACAGACTCGGGAGGAAATTTCAAGGTGGTTAAGTACTTTGGAAAGAAATACTATGTAGGAGGAAGCACAATTCATAGTTACTAAACACTCTGAAACACTTTTCTAGGAGGGCATAGAGAAAGTACAAGAGCGTTTAAGAACAACATAGTTGGAAGTGTTGGAATCCTTAAGAGAACCCCAAGGTTGTTGAACACTCTGAGGAAGGAAGGATTTTCAAGAGTGCATCGACAAAGGAAAGGAGGTGACCCAAGATGCTCAGGTAGGATAAGGGAGAATCCATCGAAAAACTGAGTCAAGCGCAAGGAGTGTGCCAAGGATATTGTAAGTTCATCTTACAAAGCTCAAGAGGAAAGGAATTAAGTTGCCAGGGGGGGCAAGAGAAACTCTCTTGAAGGAAATAGGGGAACTGAGAACCTTGGAGATTTTCAAGCTAAGAAAATTCATAGAAGAGTATGTGCAGAACTCTGCAAGGAGTGCAGAAGAAGTTCGAGAACAACTTAAGTCTCATGGTGGAAATTGTGTTGAGGGTGAAAGGGTGGTCAAAGACTTGTGAAGTCTCAAGGATATTGGAAGCGTCACGAAGAGCGAGTTGATCCTATTCCTTGGTACTAGGAAGAGCACGTGGCAGAGATCCATGGATTTTAGAGGAAGAACCCTTCAAAGGAAAGACAAGGAGAGAATAACTGAAGAGTTGGAAGCCGAAGAAAATCCTGGTTGTCCATTAAGATAAGACACATGGCGAGAAGTCAACACTTCGCTGATTCACAAGTCAGGAAGGAAGGATTTGAGAGAAGAGAGGACTCACAAATTCTAAACTAGCGATTTTATCTCATTCGTCGAGCGTGAGAAGAATGTGGACCGTAGATTTGGTCCTCGAGAATTCAACGATTCGGGAATCAAGAAAGAGGGATCAAGCAGTTCATGAAAGTTTCAAGGCATAGAGTCATGAAAGGAGATGTCCCACATTCATAGTCTATGGTCACATCAAAGGGGGAGCCTCATATGGAGACCTAGCCCTTGTTGGCATTAATATTTGAAGAGCGCTAAGGAGAGGTTCTGCAGGTGCCACACAACCTGCGTCGAAAAGGTGGAAGGGCCTGTGTTAAGTTAAATTGGTTCCCATTAGGATCCTGATGATCCATTTGTCTCGGTGACTTGAACGATACTAGACTGGAGGGTCGAGCAACCCCTTTGGACAATTGGAAGGGGGTGGGATATGCCACAATGACCAAATGAGATCTTGAATAGCCTCAAATCTATGGCTCGCATTACTTTGCGGCAGAAAAGTGGATTGGGGTTTAACAAGGGGATGAATCCCATGATGATGGGAAAATACTTACCAAGTATCATTTGACTGTCAAGTTACTATTCTGATAGGTCTCCTTGGGCGCATTTTGATGTTGCAATGTTCATTCACCTCAGAGCTCTAGACTCCCGAAGTCCTGAATAAATTATCTCCTCTTTGAGTGTAGCAAAGGGTTCCATGGACCTGGTCCTATGGAACTTTGTCAAGATCCGAAGGCTACAATCATAACTCTTAGCCAATATTTGGTTAAGGTCATGGGAATGAGACCGTGCTCTCTTGGATGACTAGTTCAATGGAGGTGCCTTCCATTCACAAAAATTAAGTTATAAAACATGAAAAGGTATTTTTGAGGGATCAATGGGACTAAAACATTCAAATGAAGTCTACCCTGACTCTTATATTACAAAATCAATCCTTGAGAAAATTCCCTTAAGGATTTTCCAACCAGCATAGAAACCATAATCATATTCCTAATTTTATTTGAAGACCCTTGTCTAATAGTTCTCTTGCTTCTAAGAAGAGGCAACCAAAAACCATTTAAATGAAGGGGTTCACAGAATAATAATAAGAATTACTAATATTAATCATGCAACACAAATTTCACTCATACACATAGAAATCCAACCACTCATTTCAATTCTAGTACATAGGGTACATGAAATAATTCTATATTATAGTCGATCACTTACCAACCGACTGTGGGTGTTCACCTTTCCACCCAACCGTAGGCTCAAAGGAATTCATTCTTAGTTCTCTGGCTACCCTCGTGCCAAGACATGATATCACTAGGGAACTTTTGCAGTTTCTCATAGTTCTCTATCATAGCCTCTGCAAGGTTTATCATATGATCCCTCATCATCAAGCTCCTGATCTTATCCTTAGGTCATGTTTTATGCAAACTCTTAAATATCATTTCTCTTATTCTCTCCCTTTAACCAGAACAACTTAATCATTTAGTTCTTCTTCTCAACTCAATATCCTCAACCACTCTTTCTCTCTTTGAATGGTATCATACTTCTCTTGCACTTCCTCTCCTTTCCCCCCCAAGGAGGTTCTAGAACTATCATGTTCCTTCTGTTAGAAGGAAATCAGGTCAGTCTTGGACTGCAAAAAAAACTACACTCTGTGGTACTTCATGCTGATAGTTTTTTGTCTCCTCAGCTAGACTCTACATGCTTCCATCCATGGGGGTAGTTGATTGTTCAACCACCACTATTTATTTCATTAACTAATTTTTCCTTGGGATCAAGATGAGACTTATTATTTCAACAAAGATAATTTGGGTCATTTTGACATAATAAACCCTCTCTATAGTTTCCTTACTCTTTCCTCCAGTGATATCATGTACAGTACTTCAAGGCTTCACCCCCACAGTCAGTTATTGGTAATGTAAACAATAATACATTTACATTGTTCACATGCCATATCATGGTAATCATAATTAGTGATTAATTACAAGCTAGGGGAAACATGGGTATTACAACTAAATCCTCTCTCTTTAGCTAACACTTTAGCCACATAAATTGTTGGATTACTGAGAGGGTGGCGGGTGAAACAGTAATAGAGAAATCAAATATTTTTTAACCATATAATGCAAGTGTTATATCAATGTAGCATTATCATCCAATATTTTCAAAGTAAATAAACAATGAACAAATGAACAATCATACACATACACAGTACACCACTG
Source organism: Picea engelmannii (assembly GCA_009831015.1). NCBI lineage: Eukaryota > Viridiplantae > Streptophyta > Pinopsida > Pinales > Pinaceae > Picea > Picea engelmannii. Next base: position 27,397 of record ML856404.1, read on the forward strand.
ATTTTACGTGGAAACCGAAAGAGGGAGAAAACCACAAAATGTTTTTTCTTATATGTCTTGAAGAATTGCATTCATTGGAAGCACCAACTTCCTTTTTTTTCTAGCTGCGACTGGAAGGAGGCTCCAACCCCCTAGTTTCTTACGATACAACCTGAGGGAAGCTCCAACTCCCCAATTCTTTGGCTACAATTGTTAAGTACCAAAGAACTAAATACAAAAGTACCACAATAGATATAGAAGAACAATATTAAAAATCTCTTTTATTACTATAAAATCCTTGAGGTAGGGAAACACCATACAATGGATCCTATTATGGAAGGGATCCTCTCTTGTTCACTTGCCTCTTCGAGTGGGCATCCTTCTATTGAGATACAACTCACAATACCATACTTTTCTTCATGTCGCATTATATTGCTTGAACCCCTTTATATAGTGCTACCATCACCTAAGAACATTTTAGAGGAGGAAGATTCTAGAAGTAGAACCTTCTAAGAAATCCTCTTACATTTATTATATCTAACTACCCATTTATTATATCTAACTACCATAGTGAGCCTTATTTAATAATATAGTGGACCTAGTCCACCTTACATTGAATGGCCTCCACTATTTTCACTATGGGCCCTCTGGGCCCCCCCACTACCTCTCTAGCTACCTTACATTCCATCCTCTTTTTGAAAGTGTTTTCCTCAATGCTTGATGTACAACCATATACCAGGGTCCCACGGATAAGTGTGGACGATAGTGCTAAAGTATACTAGAGAACCAGGGTCCCATTGAGAAATGGAAGCCACCATGCTCAAGTAGTCCAACCACCATTGTAAACCAAGGTACCATGTCCAATTTCCCACGTGAAACCCACATGGAAGATATCGACACCCAATAACCAACTAAAAATGATGCTCCCAATACTGACACCTATCATGTGGATCCAAATAAGAATATTCATCCACATAGTGGGAGAGGATCAAAGATGAATCTGGAAGGAACAATACCATTGTAAAATATTCATACTAGACATGGGTAACTAACTCCAGATGTCATACATTTATGTTCTCTATAGAAGGTGGAGTAGAGTCATAAAAAATAAATACGGAAGTGGTTGTCATCCCAAAAATAAAAACTATCCATATACCAATCATCACAATCTGCCTCAAAATCATACCAAGCATATATTTCTTGATTATATTCATCCATGAGGTCTTCCATAATAAATATCTCCTGCATGATATCCAATGAATCTTGAATACTACAAAAACTATCATTGAGTCAGTATGTGAGGCCATCTACAATGTCATCCAATCTGTCATCCAATGTGTCAAACAATTGGGATTTGAATGCTTCAATAATCTATCGAATTTCTTTGAGGGTTTGAGAAGAAATAGCCATATGATCACCCTATGAAATGTTATTATCCCTATAGTTTCGTCGCTTTCAAGAAAAACGACAAAAAGTAGAACAATAAATTACGACATAAAATCGCGAATTTTTCCGGAAAAACCTGAAAAACTACTAAATTTAAAATGCTCATAACTTCACTTCCTGAACTCCATTTCGACTGATTTTTTTTGAAATGGGGTATTTTTCTGAGATGAATTCAAATACATAATTTTTTTTTTTCAAATTCAGCGCATAAAGCTTCATATCTGAACCTAATGTGCACCACCCTCTTTTTCTTCCCTAGAAAATTTATGCAAAAAGAGCAAAACATTCCTTCCCTTCTTTGGCCAAGCAAAGTGCTATGATACCAATTGCTAATTACCAAAGAGCTGAAATACAAAAGTACCACAATAGATATAGAAGAACAATATCAAAAATCTCTTTTATTACTATAAAACCCTTGAGGTAGGGTAACGCCATACAATGGATCCTATTATGGAAGGTATTCTCTCATGTTCACTTGCATCTTCGAGGGGGCATCCTCCTATTGAGCTACAACTCACAATAAAATACTTGTATTCATGTCACATTACATTGCTTGAACCCCTTTATATAGTTCTACCATCACCTAAGAACATTCTAGAGGAGGAAGATTCTAGAAGTAGAGCCTTCTAAGAAGTCCTCTTACATTTATTATATCTAACTACCATAGTGGGCCTTATTTAATAATATAGTGGACCTAGTCCACCTTACATTGAATGGCCTCCACTATTATCACTATGGGCCCTCTGTCCCCCCTGACGACCTCTCTAGCTACCTTACAACAAACAGAAGGAGGCTACAACCCCCTATGTTCTTCGGCTACAACCGAAAGGTGACTACAACCACTTGTCCTTGCCCCTTCCAACCGCCCTGACGTATAAGTAGAATGATGGAAAAACTGTCACAATATCACTATGATATATATTTTTGTAAAGTTATACCAATAAACCTACACCAAACAACCTGTACCAATAACCTGAACCATGTATCAACCATGCATCAACCTGTACCTCAACCTGTAATCAACCTATACCATAAACAAGTGCATCAACCATGAACCAACCTGTAATCAACTTGTACCATAAACAAGTGCATCAACCATGCACCAACCTGTACCTCATCCTGCAAACCTTCCTTAACTTTAACAACAAGAGACTAGCATTTTCATCAAACTGTACTTTAGTCTCACATGACTAGTTTTGGATTAGTCAACAACCCTAACTTGAAATAATCATAACTATGTACCTGTAATGAATAAATATATGAAAATAGTGCACAATGTTCTTCAGTGTGTTTTATGCAATTCCTCCAGGTATCACTACTTGGTACCTCTCAGAAAAGAAGTTATAGAAAAAATGGCATACCTTGTTGAATTTTGGCTTATTCTAGAGAGAGAACTTGTAGAGCGTGCCCCACACGAAATATTTGTTGTATGGATCTGAAAATTTTACACAGAATACCTAGAAAGCATCATCAAAATAATTTATCCTCCCTTGAATTTTGACCTTCTTTACTTCACCTTCCATCTGAAATTCATCTTAGATATCCTTTAGTTACCTCAGTCACCTGTAGATATTCAATATTCTCAAGTGTGATTGAAATGAGAGAGCCTTGACTCTTATTTATACTTTCATGTAGCTTCCTTAGAAACATATTCTAGACCACTTTGTCCACATAGTCACCTATATCCAACTTGTCCCAATTTTCCACTTGTCCATATATCCAATAGCCACTTGACTACTTAATCCATTTTCTTCATTTTAGGGTTAACCACTTTCCATAATTAGAAGTTCTCCATTTACTCTATTATTTAAATAATCCTCCTTGACTTTGTCACTTCACTTTATTATTTAAATAATCCTCTTTGACTTTGTCACTTCACTTTATTATTTAAATAATCCTCTTCGACTTTGTCACTTCACTTTATTATTTAAATAATCTTCTTTGATTTTGTCAGTTCACTTTATTATTTAAATAATCCTATTTGACTTTCTCACATCACTTTATTATTTAAATAATTTATTCTTTGCAATCACTTTGACTTCTTTGAGCTTTTGGGACTTCAAGCCAACATATGAGGGTCCTCCAACTTCGTAAGGCCATAAATCTCAAACTGTGAGGAGTTATGTGACATTTCACATACCACTAGAAATGACATGACATGTATTATCCATCTAGAATAGTATTACCTAAAAATATATCAAAACTCATACCATTATACATCAAAAAAACTTGGTTCCATTACCCAAACCTTTGTGCTACCATAATTCGCTACCGAACATTCTTCAAGGGTTGACATCAATGACAACCAACCCAATTAATCAACAATATCCCCCTTTGGCATTAATCACAACACTGTGTTTCAATACTGAAATCATATCACTCATGATCCCCCCGGAACCATGCCTGCATCTCTATGATGAACACTCCCCATAGAACCATGCCTCTATCCTCTACATCTAATAAATCTCTCCTCCTTTGTCATCAATGGAAAAGGTATCTTTCCATTCGAGTATGCTCCCCCTAACTGACTCATTTGATCTCCCAACCTGAACTGTCATCTTTATGGTGCTTCCTTGTGTACATCTAAGACATATAACATAATAATTCAAAAGAATTAATTTTGGAGTAGAAATATCTCTGAGTCTCTAGTGAAGATACTCAAAGTCTTCCCGTGGAAGCAGTTTTCTAAAAATGTATGCCACTTGTTATTTTGTGCCCACATATTCAACTATGATGTTCTTTTTTGCAACTTGTTCCCATATAATGTGATAATTTATTGGAACGTGCTTCGTCTTGGAGTGCATCATCCGGTTCGTTGAGATATTGATGGTGTTTGTATTATCACAATAGTGTTGATATTGAGAGGGGGGTGAATCAATATCAAGTAAAATTTAAAACCTTTTTCAACTTATACTTAAACCATTCAATTATATCCAATGAGAAATGAACAATAGTATAAGAGTTACACCAATACACCACAATAAACCATGCACAATATATGAGAAATAATCAATAGTTATTGTTCAAGGGAAGTAATGTCTTCCAAAGGTAGCTACAGCTTCCAAATATAAAGGGAGGGATAAACCTCCAAAAGGAAGATAAATTTATCCAATATCAAGAGAGATTTGAACTCTCCATCCTTTCCCCTTCCTTCCACCCAAGAATATAAGAGAGATAATAAAACTTCACATTAAATTATCACCATCAACCAACCATCACATAGAACCTGATAATGCTTCCTGAGACTTCTTCAATTTCTTCAATTATTCAATTATTGGACTACTCGGATCCTATAGATAATATTATTCAATTTATTCTCTGAAACGTCTCCAAGTTTCGCTCCTTGAATCCTCCCCAAAAAGAAGTTATAGAGAGAATGGTAGACCTTGTTCAATTCTGGTTTATTCACGAGACCGAACTTGTACAGCATTCCTCGCACTCAATATTGAAGATCCAATTCTGAAATGAGCACAAACGAAACTATAGTTTGTACTCTTTCCAATGAAAGTTTTCCCATGTCATTTGGATTCTCGATGAATATGTTATGACGTTTTTACCCAGAACACCTATTTATTGACTAGCTTCAGGACTAGTCACAAACCCTATCTTCCATAGAGTGTATCTCCATAATTATAGCAAATCAAGAGATGCAACTTTTACCATAGATAACTGGATATGTCTTCTCAATACCATAGCAATTTAACCATCTGAATTGTTCTAGAAAAAAATTTATAGAAAAAATGGTAAGATGACCTGAAAATAACATACCTTAGAACACATCACCAAAACACTTCATCCTCCCTTGAAATACGGCTTTCTTTACTTATGATTTCCTCTGAAATTTGAATTGTGTATCAAATGAATGTATAATGATGTTTATTTTTAACATTTATGTCACTTTATTTTAACATTAGGTTTGACCTGACACTTTCTTATTTTGAATTATTTTCTTTAATTATCTTTAGGGCCTACATGTACTTCCTTCTTCAATTCACTTTGTCATCTTCAAAAATTTATTTCTCCTCAACCATGAGGATCCATGTGACGTGCCACATACCACTAGAAACACCATGGTGTATACTATCCATCAATGGGTGTTGTATCTGCATGTGCATTTTTCTTCATGTCCAAATACCTTCATCAATCTTGCGGTCCAAAACCCATGACTAGGGTTGACATCAATGACAACAACCAAT
>WSFP011393626.1:0-27673 GCA_009831015.1 Picea engelmannii
TTGGGTCTGCATGAACTGTAGTGGCTTGTGATCAGTGTGGATGACTGTCTCCTTCCCAAGAATGTAATGCCTCCACTGGCGGCAGGCTTGCACAATGGAGTACATTTCTTTGTTGTAAGTAGGGTACTTACGAACAACATCTAATAGTGTCTCACTATGATATGCCACGGGGTGGCCGTGTTTAGTTAGAATGACGCCCACAACATAGTCTGAAGCATCTGTCTCGATCTCAAAGGGATGTTGCAGGTCCGATAATGAAAGTACCAGGGATGAGCACAAACGATTCTTCAAGTCATCAAAGGCTTGTTGTTGGGACAAACCCCACATAAATTTTACCTTACCGCCACCCCTAGTGACTTAGTTGTGACTTAGTTGAGGGTACATGCGACATGAGAGAATCCCAACACAAACTTGCGATAGAAATTGGCAAGGCCCAAGAAGCTCTGAAGTTCACTGAGTGTGGTTGGGGCTGGCCAGTCACAAATGAACTGGATCTTGGTTGGATCCACATGCACATAATTCTGATCAACGATGTAGCCTAAGTAATGGACCATGTCCATGCTGAAAGAGCATTTTTCCAAGTTTGCATATAGTTTGTGCTGCCGCAGGGTGTGCAAAACCTGCTAAATATGCTGCAAGTGTTCCACCCAAGTCTTATTATAGATGATGATGTCATCTAGATACACCACTACAAAAGTATTGGTGAAAGTTCGTAGGATATCTCCCATCATCCTCATAAACGTTGCTAGAGTATTTGTCAAACGAAAGGTCATGACCAACTAATCAAAAAGACCTTCTTTTTACTTGAAGGTGGTCTTCCATACATCTGTCTATTCTATTGGGACCTGGTGGTAGCCAGATTTCAAATCAATCTTACTGAAGTATTTGACCCCCATGAGTTGATCAGGGAGGTTGTTGATTCAACGAATTGGGTACCGGTTTCAGACTGTGATTTTATTCAGGGCCTGGTAATCAATGCAGAGTCACCAGGTCCCATCTTTCTTCTGCACTAGCACGATTGGGATCCCACAAGGCGATGATATGGGACGTATGTGACCTTTGTGGAGAAGTTCTTAGATTTTCCTCTTGATCTCATCGTTTTCTAACAGAGAGGGGCGATAGATTGGCCCATTGGGTAGTGGTGTGCTTGGGGTCAGATCGATGGGATGCTTGACCTGACAGTGCAAAGGTACCCTGATATGAGAGAAGAAGATATCTGAGTATTCTTCCACAACCTTATCCACTTGATTTTTTTGTGTGGAGAGATTGACCGCAGAGGCTCTGGATGTGGCTACGATCTTTCGCTCACTCTGAGAGCAAATAAAAAATAATACAAATTTCCCAGTCTAAGAGATGACCTTCCTGCATTGTTTGGCAGAGATCAAGGAAATCGCACTAGGAGGGACTCACTCGGGTATCCTGTACAATTTCTTGTTCAAAGTAATAATAACACTATGAGGCCTAGACTCATATACAACATGGCGTTTCCATAAATAATGTTGGCCCAAAAGAACATTACAAACTTTGAGAGGATCAACATCACACAATACCTCGTCTTTAAAGGGCTTGATGTCGTATGAAAGTCGACACTGTTGGCTGAGGCGGAGATCGCTTCCTTGGCAGAGCCATCCAATGGTGTAGGGTTGTGGGTGCGACATTGTCAGAAGGGCCAACCGCTTGACGACCTCTGCTGAGATGAGGTTCTTATGGATACCTCTATCAACGATGAAGTGCAACGGGGTGCCTTTTACCCACATCTGTGAATGGAAGATATGCTCACCTTCTTCTAGCTCATCTGCTTCACTAGGATGTAGCTTGGTGGCACTAGGTTCCGCATCAATGATCCATCTTCCTCTTTCTAGTTCTGAATGAGAGTCAGAACCTGCATCTGATTCAGAGGATTTCACTTCGGCCACCAGTGACTACTTTGAGCGGTAGTCAGTAGTGTTATGCCAAGGGCTCTTATGGAAGTCGCACCACTTCCTGGTATCTTTATTTGTCTTTCTGGTGTCTTTCTTTGCTTGCGGCTTGGGCTAGTTGTCCTTATATTGTCTATATTTGCTTGTGGCTTGGACTGATTGTCCTTATATTGTCCATATTTTCTTTTTCCTTTGTTCTGTGGGTGGGGCCACCCCTTCCTGGCTTTTGCTGTGAGGGGCTCCTAGGCCCAAATTGTCGCGTCTTTTCTTTGAGTTTCTGCTCGATTTTGATGACATATCGGTAGGCCACACCAAAGGACAAGATGTCCAAAAATTACATTTCGGTTTGGATGTATCTATGCAGAGAACTGCAATAATTGAGCACAAGATGTCACTCTGAATCTTTGATACCTAGCTTGGTGTGCAATGTATGGAAGATATTTGTGAACTCTCGCACTGCTTGGTCTCTTTCTTGTCGCAGTGTGGTCCATTTGGTATACATGTCGTCGTAACTTCTGATAGAGTAGTATTGTTCCTTAATAGCATCCCTGGAAGATTCCCAGGTGGTCGCGACTGTAAATAATGAGGGTTCCTCTGTTTCCTTTTGCTCACAGAAAGTTTCCCACCAATATTTGACATGGGAAACGACTTTGAGGAGTGCAAAAGTAATATTTTTTCTATTCAAAAAGTTATGGACAAAAAAATACCCTTCTAGTAGATTCAACCACTTGTCTACAACATCTGCATCTATCTGACCTTCAAATATAGGAATATAAAAGTTCATTTGTACCTTGATGGGGGCGGCGCCTCTGCTCGAGGAAGATGCGTCGCATGTTGGTAGCCGCCGAAGGATTTGTGCGAAACTATTCATCATCTCGTTCCTCTGTTGCGTGAGGGATTCCTCAAGAAACATTTTGAAAGGATCTCCTGTCCCGTCATATTTCTTTTCTCCTGCCATGAGACTTCGCTTGGGCATGCGAGATCTTTTGTCGACAAGAGAAACAAGCTCGAGACCCAATTTTTTGAACCCTGACCTCGTTGGGGACACACATTAAGAAGACAAGGAGTAGATAGCTCTGATACCATTGATCCAAATTTTATGAGTAGAATAAAATGAACACAGATTATTAAAATATGCTTAACACATAATAATAGAGGTATAGTAAAACTAGTTTTCTATTCAATAACGAAATAAGATGAAACTGTAAAATGCAGCGGAAAACAAGCTTGTTGGAATGGTGGCGGCTTGTCTCTGAGAAGAGATGTGACGACTGCGCTCATTCATAAGAAGATGATTACAATGAGGCTCTGAAGTCCTTTTTACAATAAACGGGAATTTAGAAAACCCCAGACATCCAAAAACCCAACCCTAGGAGATGAAGCGCCAAAAGTCATGTGGGACTTGTTTGGGTAAGTCAGTACATCAACTTCTCAAGGTCGTAACTTTTGCATATGATATCCGTTTTAGGTGCACGATAGCCCATTGGAAAGGTATCGCTAAGGAGATTCATTTTGGGGGCATAATCATGCCTTTCATTATCATTGAGAAGCTCGATCCCAAAAAACCTTCATTTAGGACCACAAAATGGCCCCGAAAGTTAAAACTGCTAAAAATAGTAAATTGCCAAAATTGTCAGAAAAGTGTTTTGAGCGAGTTGTAAAAGGTGGGTGGCGACCGAAATCCACATGGAACCATCCTCCCTCCTTAGGAAGAAATGGTCTCCATTGCATTGAGTTCCCCCATCAGATGAGGAAATTTCAGTTGAATTTGGCCCCCGGTGAGCCACTTGTCTTGGTGCAAGAGTTGCCCTGCTTTGACGACTCGCTAAAGCTAGATCCTTTGTTGTCGAGTTCCCTTGATATATGTGTCTACAATTTTATCAACGGGTGCATGTTGCATGTAGTCATGGTTGAGCTTTGTTGGTTTCAATTGCTCTGCTATCTCTGAGGTGTCCAATAATGGTGGGAAATATGGTAGAAGCAGAGCCACGTTGAAGACTGGGTGCAAGACAAGGAAAGGGGGAATGTTGAGCTCAAAAGCATTGTCACCCACAACCTTGGTGATGGTGTACAACCCATAACAAAGTGGGCGAATCTTTCGATGGGGCCCGGTAAGGAATTCTTTCTTCAAGTGCAACCAAACTTTGTCTCCCACCTGAAACTTATGTGGCACTCGATGCTGATCATGGCGCTGCTTATACTTGGCATTAGACTTCTGTATAATATCCTGAACCTGTTGGCATATGTGCTAGATCCGCTCAATGAGCCAGGTGGCCTTGTCATATTTTGGTGGAGTAGGGGATGAGTCGACCGAGGTGGTCACCAGGGATAGTGCAACATCCATGGGGCCCGATGGTTGGAATCCCAACCCCACCTGAAAGGGGTTGTGGCTAGTTGAGCTATGCAGGGCTTGATTGTAGCTACGATGGACATAGGGAAGACTCTCATCCTATGTGTGGGGGTGTTTTGAATTGTACATGTGCAGGATATGTACGATCATCCGATTAACGACCTTAGTTTGGCCATCTTTCTGGGGGTGGAAGGCAGTGGGTTTAGTGAGCTTGGTATCCAGCAGTGACTAGAGGCTCGACCATAATGTGTTATGGAATCGACTGTCACGGTCTGAAATAATGGTTTGTGGTATCCCAAAATGTACCCATACTCATTCAAAAAAGAGCTTGGCAGTGGCTTCTGCTGTGATGTTCTTCTTGCAGGTGGCTAGAATTGCCATCTTGGAAAAGCGTTCAACAACCACAAAACATAGTCATTTCCCCTCTTGGTGAATGAGAGGCCCGACATGTAGTCCATTGAGATGGATTCCCATGGCCTGTCAGGAGTAGGAAGAGGGGTGTACAGACCATGTTTCTTAGTGGTCGGTTTTCCAATAGCCCAGGCGGTGCAAAACCTGATATACTTGTCGACATCCCGTCGAAGTTTCGACCAGTAGAAATGTTTCTGCAACACTACCACTGTCTTTTCAATGCCAAAATGTCTTGCCACTACATTTGGTAGGTGGTGGAGAAGTCAGGGTCTGTCTCATAGAGGTGGGGCCATCCGAAGGTCTCGTGGCCGCAAGAGTCGAGCACCGTGGTGAGTGTCGCGACTGGAGGTTGGCTAAGGCAATCAACAACTCGGTTGGTACTTCCTGTTTTATACTTGATGTTGAGGTGGAACTGCTGTAAGTATGTGGACCACTTTTGATGGCGGTCATTCTGCGATTTTCCTTGGGTCTGCATGAACTGTAGTGGCTTGTGATTAGTGTGGATGACTGTCTCCTTCCCAAGAATGTAATGCCTCCACTGGCGGCAGGCTTGCACAATGGAGTACATTTCTTTGTTGTAATTAGGGTACTTACAGACAAAATTTGATAGTGTCTCATTATGATATGTCATGGGGTGGCTATGTTGAGTTAAAACTACGGCCACAACATAGTCTGAAGCATCTGTCTTGATTTCAAAGGGATGTTGCAGGTCCGATAATGAAAGTACTGGGGATGAGCACAAACGATTCTTCAAGTCATTGAAGGCTTGTTGTTGGGACAAACCCCACAAAATTTTGTCCTTACCGCCACCCCTATTGACTTGGTTGAGGGCCCATGCGACATGAGAGAATCCCAACATGAACCCGTGATAGAAATTGGCGATGCCCAACAAAGCTCTGAAGTTCAGTGAGTGTGGTTGGGGATGGCCAGTCATGAATGACCTGGATCTTGGATGGATCCACATGCACACCATTCTGATCAATGATGTAGCCTAACTAATGGACCTTGTCCATGCTGAAGGAGCATTTTTCCAAGTTTTCATATAGCTTGTGCTGCCATAGGGTGTGCAGAACCTGTTGAATATGCTGCAAGTGTTCCACCCAAGTCTTGTTGTAGATGAGGATGTCATCCAGATACACCACTACAAAAGTATTGGTGAAAGGTCGTAGGATATCATCCATCATCATCATAAAAGTTGTTGGAGCATTTGTCAAACCAAAGGGCACTACCAACCATTTAAAAAGACCTTCTTTTGACTTGAAGGTGGTCTTCCATACATCTGCCTGTTCTATTGTGACCTAGTGGTCGCCAGACTTCAGAACAATCTTATTGAAGTATTTGGCCCCCGCGAGTTGTTCAAGAAGGTCGTCGATTCGGGGAATCGGGTACCGATTTCAGAATGTGATTTTATTCAGGGCCTGGTAATCAATGCAGAGTCATTGGGTCCCATCTTTCTTCTGCACCAGCATGATTGGGCCCCCATAAGGTGATGAGATGGGACGTATGTGCCCCTTGTGGAGCAGTTGTTGGATCTACCTCTTGATCTCCTCATTTTCTAACAGAGAGTGGTCTTAGACTATCCCATTGGGTAGGGGTGCATTTATGGTCAGATCGATGGGATGCTTGACCTAACAGTGCAGAGGTTCCCTGGTAGGAGAGGAGAAGCTATTTGAATATTCTTCCACAACCTTATCCACTTGCTTCTATTGTGTGGAGAGATCGATCGTGGGGGCCCTGGATGTGGCTGCAATATTTCTCTCACTCTGAGAGTGAATCACGAAGAAGACAAATTTCCCGGTCTGAGAGATGACCTTCCTACATTGATTGGCAGAGATCAAGGAAATAACACTAGGATGGACTGCCTCGAGTATCCTATACAATTTCTTGCTCAAAGTAATAATAACACTATGAAGCCTAGACTCATATACAACATGACATTTTCATGAATAAGGTTGGACCAAAAGAACATTACAAACTTCGAGAGGAGCAACATCACACAATACCTCGTCTTTGAAGGGATTGATGTCGTACGACAATCATCATTTTTGGTTGACGCGGAGATCACTTCCTTGGCGGAGCCATCCAATGGTGTAGGTTTGTGGGTGCGACATTGTCGGCAGGTCCAGCCGCTTGACGACCTCTGTTGAGATGAGGTTCTTCTAGCTACCGCTATCAATGATGAAGTGCAACGGGGTGCCTTTTACCCACATCTGTGAATGGAAGAGGTGCTTGCCTTCTGCTGGCTCATCTGGTTCACCAGGATGGAGCTTGGTGGTAGAAACGGTGGCATTGGGTTCTACGTCAATAATCCATCTACCCCTTTCTGGTTCTAACTCACAGTCATAACCTGCATATGATTTAGAGGCTTTCACTTCGGCCACCAGCGATTGCTTTGAGCAACAGTGAACAATGTTATGCCAAGGGTTCTTATGGAAGTCACACCACTTCCCGATATCGATCTTTGTCTTTTTAGTGTCCTTCTTTGCTTGTGCCTTGGACTGGTTGTCCTGATATTGTCCATATTTTCTTTGTCCTTTTTTCTGTGGGTTGGGACCACTCCTTCCCGGTTTTTGTTGTGAGGGGTTCCGAGGCCCAAATTGTCGCGTCTTTTGTTTGAGCTTATGCTTGATTTTGACGGCATATCGGTAGGCCGTGCCGAAGGAAGAGATGTCCATAAATTCCATTTCTTTCTGGATATATCTATGCAGAGCACCGCGATACTTGAGCACCAGATGTCACTCTGAATCTTTGATACCCAATGTATGGAAGATATTTGTGAACTCTGGCACTGCTTGGTCTCTTTCTTTCCGCAGTGTAGTCCATTTGGTATACAAATCGTCGTAACTTCCGACAGGCTAGTATTGTTCCTTAATAGCATCCCTGAAGGATTCCTAGATGGTCACGACTGTAAATATTGAGGGTTCCTCTATTTCCTTTTTCTCACAGAAAGTTTCCCACCAATCTTTGACATGGGGAACGACTTTGAGGAGTGAAAAAGTAATCTTTTCTCTATTGGAAAAGTTATGGATAGAGAAATACCCTTCTAGTAGATTCAACCACTTGTCTACAACATTTGCATCTATTTGACCTTCAAATATAGGAATATCGAATTTGATTTGTACCTTGAAGGGGGCGGTGCCTCAACTCAAGGAAGATGCGTCGCCTGTTGGTAGCCGCCAAAGGATTTGCGCAAAACTATCCATCATCTCATTTCTCTGTTGTGTGAGGGATTCCTCAAACAAAAATTTTAAAGGATCTTCTGTTCTGTCATCTTTCTTTTCTCTTGACATGAGAGGTCGCTTGGGCATGCGAGAGCTTTTGTCCTCAAGAGAAACAAGCTCGAGACCCAATTCTTTGTACCCTGACCTCGTTGGGGATATGCATTAAGACAACAAGGAGCAGACCACTCTGATACCACTGATCCAAATTTTATGAGCACAATGAAATGAATACATATTATTAAAATATGCTTAACACAAAATAACAGAGATACAGTAAAACTAGTTTTCTATTCAATAACGAAATACGCTGAAACTGTAAAATGCAGCGAAAAACAAGCTTGCTGGAATGGTGGCGGCTTGTCTCTGAGAAGAGATGTGACGGTTGCGCTCATTCACAAGAAGATGATTACAATGAGGCTCTAAAGGAATTTTTACAATAAATAGGAATGCCCAAAACCATAGACATCCAAAAACCTAACCCTATGAGATGAAGCACCAAAAGTCATGTGGGCCCCGTTTGGGTAAGTCAATACATCAACTTCAAGGGGTCGTAACTTTTTCATACGATCTATGTTTTAGGCGCAAAATATCCCGTTGGAAAGGTATCTTCGAGGAGATTCATTTTTGGGGCTTAATCCTTCCTTCCAATATTGTTGAGAAGCTCGATCCCGATAAACTTCATTTAGGCCCTCAAAATGGCCCCAGAAGTTAAAACTGCTAAAAATAGTAAATTGTCAAAACTGCCATAAAACTCTTTTGAGAGAGTTGGAAAAGGTGGGTGGCCATCGATATCCACCTGGATCAATCGTCCCTCCTTAGGAATAAATGGTCTCCATTGCATTGAGTTTCCCCATTAGATGAGGAAATTTCTGCTGAATTTGACCCTGGGTGAGCCACTTGTCTTGGTGCAGGAGCTACCCTACTTTGACGACTTGATAAAGTTGGATCATTTATTGTCGAGTGCCCTTGATCTCTGTGTTCACAATTTGATCACTAGATGCCTATTGAATGCAGTCAGGGTTGAGATCTATTGGTGTCAACTGCTCTGCTATGTCAGAGGTGTCCAATAATGGTGGGAAATATGGCCGAAGGAGAGCCACGTTGAAGACTAGGTGCAGGCCAAGGAAAGGGGGAATGTTGAGCTTAAAATCATTGTCACCCACATCCTTCGTGATGGTGTATGTCCCATAACGGAGTGGGTGAAGCTTCCGATGGTTCCCTGCAAGGCATTTTTTCTACAAGTGCAACCAAACTTTGTCTCCCACCTGAAACTTATGTGGCACCCGATGTTGATCATGGTGTTGCTTATACTTGGCATTAGACTTATGTAAAATATCATGAACCTGTTGGCGTATGTGCTGGATCCACTCAATGAACCGGGTGGCTTTGTCAGCTTCTGGTGGAGCAGGGGATGAGTCGGCTGAGGTGGTCACCTGGGGTAGTGCAACATCCATGGGGCCCAATGGTTGGAATCCCAACCCCACCTAAAAGGGGATGTGGCTAGTTGAGCTATACAGAGCTCAATTGTAGCTATGTTGGACATATGGAAGACTCTCATCCCATGTGCGGGGGTGTTTTGAATTGTACAGATGCAGGATATGTATGATCATCCGATTGACGACCTCAGTTTGGCCATCTGTCTGTGGGTGTAAGGCAGTGGATTTGGTGAGCTTGTATCCAGCAGTGACTAGAGGCTCGACCAAAATGTGTTGAGGAACCAAATGTCACAGTCTGAGATAATGGTTTGTGGGATCCAAAAATGTATCCATACTCGTTCAAAGAAGAGCTTGATAGTGGCTTCTACTGTGATGTTCTTCTTGCAGGTGGCTAGAATCGCTATCTTGGAAAAGCGATCAACAATCACAAAAACACGGTCATTTCCCCTCTTGGTGGACTGGAGGCCCGACATGTAGTCCATTGAGATGGATTCCCATGGCCTGTCAGGAGAAGGAAGAGGGGTGTACATGCCCTATTTCTTAGTGGTTGGTTTGGCAATAGCTTAGGCAGTGTAGGACCTGATATACTTGCCGACATTCTGTCGAAGTTTCAGCTAGTAGAAATGTTTCTGCAACACTGCCACTATATTTTCGATGCCAAAGTGTCCTACCACCCGACTTTAGTGAGCTTCCCAAATTAGCTTATCGCGCTCGCTTGATGGAACAAAAAGATGGCCCAAATGACACAACAAACCATCTTGAATATGGAAATTAGCGACCACTAAGTTCACGCCCAACATTTGGTAGGTGGTGAAGAAGTCAGAGTTTGTCTCGTAGAGGTGGGTCCATCCAGAGGTCTCATGGCTGCAAGAGTATAGCACCGTGGTGAGTTTTGTGATTGGAGGTCAGCTGAGGCAATCAAAAACTCAGTTGGTACTTCCTATTTTACACTTGATGTTGAGGTGGAACTATTGTAAGTATGTGGACCACTTTTGATGGCAGTCATTCTGCAATTTTCCTTGGGTTTGCATGAACTGTAGTGGCTTGTGATTAGTGTGGATGACTGTCTCCTTCCCAAGAA
This sequence comes from Picea engelmannii, assembly GCA_009831015.1. NCBI lineage: Eukaryota > Viridiplantae > Streptophyta > Pinopsida > Pinales > Pinaceae > Picea > Picea engelmannii. The sequence goes on from WSFP011393626.1 coordinate 10,419, forward strand.
TGTAATGCCTCCACTAGCGTCAGGCTTGCACAATGGAGTACATTTATTTGTCTTAAGTAGGGTAATTACAGAAAACATCTGATAGTGTCTCACTGTGATATGCCATGGGGTGGCCCTGTTGAGTTAGAATGATGCCCACAATATAGTCTGAAGCATCTGTCTCAATCTCAAAGGGATGTTGCAGATTCGATAATGAAAGTATTGGGGATGAGTACAAACGATTCTTCAAGTCATCGAAGGCTTGTTGTTGGGATAGACCCCACACAAATTTTTCCTTACCACCACCCCTAGTGACTTGGGTGAGGGCCCATGCGACATGAAAGAATCCCAACATGAACCTGCGATAGAAATTGGTGAGGCCCAAGAAGCTTTGAAGTTTAGTGAGTGTGGTTGGGGTTGGCCAGTCATGGATGACCAGTATCTTGACTGGATCCACATGCACACCATTCCGATCAATGATGTAGCCTAAGTAATGGACCTTGTCCATGCCGAAGGAGCATTTTTCCAAGTTTGCTTATAGTTTGTGTTGTCCCAGGGTGTGCAGAACCTGTTGAATATGCTACAAGTGTTCCGCCCAAGTCTTGTTGTAGATGAGGATGTCATCCAAATACACCACTACAAAAGTATTGGTGAAAGGTTGTAGGATATCGTCCATCATCCTCATAAAAGTTGTTGGAGCATTTGTCAAACCAAAGGGCATGACCAACCATTCAAAAAGAACTTATTTTGACTTAAAGGCGGTCTTCCATACATCTGTCTGTTCTATTGGGATCTGGTGGTAGTTGCACTTCAGATCAATCTTACTGAATAATTTGGCCCCCATGAGCTGATAGAACAGTGGTAGACTGACCCATTGGGAAGTGGTGCGCCTGGGGTCAGATCGATGGGATGCTTGACCTAGAAGGGCAGAGGTACCCCAATAGGAGAGGAGAAGATATCTGAGTATTCTTCCACAACCTTATCTAGTTGCTTCTATTGTGTGGAGAGATCGGTCATGGAGGACCGAGATGTCGTTGCGATTTTTTGCTCACTCTGAGAGCAAATCACGAAGAAGACAAATTTCTCGTTCTGAGAGATGACCTTCCTGCATTGTTTGGCAGAGATCAAGGAAATAACACTAGGAGGGAATGCCTCATGTATCTTATACAATTCCATGTTCAAAGTAATAATAACACTATGAGGCCTAGACTCATATACAACATGACGTTTTGATAAATAAGGTTGGCCCAAAAGAACATTACAAACTCTGAGAGGAGCAACATCACACAATGCCTCGTCTTTGAAGGGTTTGATACCGTATGACAGTCGACATTGTTGACTAACGCGAAGATTTCTTCCTTGGTGGAGCCATCCAATGGTGTAGGGTTGTGGGTGCAGTGCTGTTGGCAGGGCCAACCGCTTGACGAGCTCTGCTGAGATAAGGTTCTTCTGGCTACCACTATCAACGATGAAGTGCAATGGGGTGCCTTTTACCCACATCTGTGAATGGAAGAGGAGATCACCTTCTTCTGGCTCGTTTGGTTCACCAGGATGGAGCTTGGTGGTATAAATAGTGGTACTGGGTTCCATGTCAATGATATGTCTTCCCCTTTATTGTTCTGACTCAGAATCAAAAACCAGATCTGATTCAGAGGCTTTCACTTCGGCCACCAGAGACTGCTTTGAGCGGAAGTCAACAGTGTTATACCAAGGGCTCTTATGGAAGTTGCACCACTTCTCGGTATATTTCTTTGTCTTTCCAGTGTCCTTCTTTTCTTGCGGCTTGGACTAGTTGCCCTAATATTTTCCATCTTTGATATGTCCTTTGTTCTATGGGTTGGAGTCGCCCCTTCTTGGCTTTTGCTGTGAGGGGTTCTCAGGCCCAAATTGCCGCATTTTTTGTTTGAGCTTCCACTCAATTTTGACGGCATATCGATAGGTCGTGCCCAAGGAAGAGATGTCCAAAAATTCCATATTGGTCTGGATGTATCTATGTAGAGCACCAGATGTCGCTTCGAATCTTTGATACCCATCTTGGTGCACAATGTATGTGTTGATGATAAAAATCACAACAAAGATTTTGCCCACAAAGTATTGCTAAAGCCTATTATTATAAGCTAACGAGTTATATAATACTAGTAGGTGGGACCCACTTGTAGGTTGGGAGATCAGGTCTGATTCTTATTTCATGTTTATGCTGTTGTTCGACACTGCTTATAGGGTTCTACATGATTGATGAAATCTTCTTTTTATTAACAATGGATAATGCCTACTATGTGTAGTTTCTAATTGCTCTAAGCTCTAAATTCCATATTGTGTGAATGGCTTATATCCACTGTTATCACATTGCTATTAGCACCATGATCTGTTACATGTTGCACCTGCACAAAACACATGTTAGTCATGACAAAAGATAACAGAAATATGGAACAAATCCAATGAAAAAAAGGTTATCCTACACTATGCTATGCTATGATACATTATATGCAAGTGAATTTAAAGGGATTGTTGTTAGTCCTAGCTAACAAAGTTAGTGTCGATTTATTGAGTTATATGGAAACATGGTGGATATGCGTTATGGTATAGTTGGCAATGGTTAAGGGTGATATGGGTGGCACATTTTTCAAGTGATGGATGTTAAGTTCAATGCATAGATTTATTAAGCGGATTAATGAAAGGCTGGTTGGCGTGTACTAAGGAATTGAATGAATGGAGGATGGAGGCAATGTGCATTTACTGCACGTCACTCCATACCCCTTTCACTAGACATCACCCTAGCTTGGATATTGTTCAATTGTGTTTTGTTGTGGTTAAGCTCTGATTTTCAGGCAAGGGAAGAATCGCTCGACCAAGCTCGCGATTTTAAGGCTTTTGGTTACAAGTATGTCTTTTTCTCCATCCATGAACCTGCTCTAGTTATGAAATAGATACTGGCTTGGTGATGTATGGGTATGTGCTTTTCTTAATACTGTGATATTTCTTTAGAATGGATGGTTTGTGTGGTTTTTGTTATAATGATGGTTGAAGTCATGGTTTCATTTATCATTCTGAGTGCTAGAAGCCATGAAGGCTCTATGTCGTCCTTATTGGTTGTGGTTGAAGGGTTTCAGGTTGGCTGGCTGTCTCCACACTTTTCTTGTCACCATACCCATTCGTTTTGCTAATTATGGGGTTGTTGGGTTTGAACCACCTTGTGTCATTGCGTATCATTTCACCTAGGTATGGGTTCGTTCATGCTACTGATGTTTGCGCAGTGGGTTTTGATGGATATTATTAAGGGTTTTTCTTAAGGTTGATTGCTATTTCTTGACTCTATTTTATCTCAACATTCTTCGGGTTGATTGGGAAAACCACGAGGGTTATACCCTGTGTGTTCTCGGTGTTATTACAGACCAAAATGAAGCCTTTGCCCCTCTATTCATAGTCTCTCCTATCTCGAGAACTGTCATCATATCCGTGAAGTTGTTGATGGTATACCTTGTGTGTCCACCATATGGTCTCAAAGGTTCTCACCCACTGTTGGGGGTCGAATCCAGTTCCCCTATGTTGGTCCACAGAACGAACCCTTGATTACTCAAATATCGACTTTTGATAAATGGAGACTGTTATATCCTGTCGGGTATTGTTGATTGTTATGAGTTAGTGGTGTATCGATGATGGTGTTCGATTGTTGGCTAGTCTCTCTTGATTACATTGACAGTGGTTTTGGTTATTGTATTTAGCCATTGCATTGCCTATTATAACAGTCGAATCGATAACTCAACATGGTTAATTGGTTGATTGGAGAAATGGGATTGAATACACAGTCGTTGTCTTTTACATTGTAATTATTGAATTGTCAACCCAACATTAGTTTATAATTGATTAAATCACAACGATGCTTTTAGCGTGATGCGTTGATATGTGTGGCCTTCCTACAACATGTTAGGTTGAGTTAGTGGTTGTTGTGACTGTGTGTTTTAAATTGCCAAATGGGAGTATTGCAATCGTGATAATTGTGGCGTGGCTATCCACTGTATATGCTATGGATATTGTTTGATTGCACCATCAGAGATGGTCATGGGTTTTTAAACAATATGGATTTGTTGCAATTTGATCTATTTGAGAAATGGGATTGGGCATATTGTTGTTGCCTCGTTGTATTGGATTGATAGCTCAACATCGTTGATGTATAGATTTAGATTAATTAGACCTGTACAATCATAGAAATGCTCTTGCGTTTTGTTGAATGGTCTGTGTATCCCACAACATTGTATGAGTTGAAATGGTGATTGTTGCTACTATGTATTTAAATGGCAAGTCAGGATTTTTGCAAATTAAAACATTGATGATTTGGTTTGACTATCCACTATGTATGTTGATGAATATCATGCATCGTAGCAGAGATAGGCACAGGTTCTGTGACAATATGGTCTCATTACAATTTAATTATTAAATGAAATTAAAGGATGAAATCAGGCATGCTTTTGTGTTTGTGTTCGAATAAGGAAATAATTCATGAACAATGGTTGATGTGTTGATGTTGAACATAGTGGAAATAAGTGACTGTGTGTTCTTTTGGGAATTGTTTTAAAACATTAAGTGGACAAATGAGAAGAGACATAACTCTTCTACAGATTGTTGTGGGAGCCATATTGTCTAGTTTTGATGACACTGTGTTAATGATTTAATTGCAAATAATGAGCAAGTTAATACACATAATTGATTGAATTATACACAATAGTTGTTTAATTAAGCACAATGATTATTTGGTTGGTGTTGGATCTTTTGCGTTGATATAGAATAGTTTTATGGATTACTTAATTAATTTTATGAACATTATCTGCTCTCTTTCCCTACCATTATTTCACTTTTCACTAATTACAAACCCCTCGCCTTCCCATATCCTTTTTTTCACTCCCTGTTCCTAAAATTTAATTATAGTTAAGAGAATTTTGTATTGTGACAGTTTGAAATCACAGTTTCTTGGTTGGATTACAATGACATGTTCCTTGACTGTGTGTTTTCAGTGAGCAGTAACCATGTTTCTTTTCCCCCTCATTTTAACATTTTTTTCTCAATACAAACCCCTCGCATATCCCATAACCTTTTGTTCACCCCCTGCTCACTGACAACAGTTAAGCAATTTGTATGGATTGGATTGCATGAGTCTGATATGTTGCTGAGCCAAGATTTATTTCATATTTTTAAGGAGTTGTCATGTATGGTCATTAAAAGAACTATTTGCTAATCAATCATGCATGCAGGAATGAGATTTTTCAGTCGAGGTATCCATGGCAGAGGTAATCGAGGAAGAGGTAATTGGAACAGGGCCCCTAGAAGGCCTAGATTCTCCGTTCACTTTGATGCTGACTCATATGAGTTAGGCCAACTATTTCAAGCGGGATTTTTCAATTGGATTGGGCAAGGAGTGGTCCAACCTAGGCCCGAAAGTCTGTGTAGACTTGTATGTTTGTGAATTAGTTTTCATGACTGACAAAGGCTATCGTGTAGAGTCGAGTGGGAAACAATCAGTGGCAAGCTGATCCAACTTTTAGAGTTCAATTTTTTATTTTTTGTCAGAGGTCCTTTTGTATGTTTCATTGGGTACGTCTAAGTTTGACTTTGGTCCAAAACTTCTTCCCAAAATTTTGTAAAGAGAATGAATCTTTGATGAATTGGAATGAAATAAAGGATTGCCTTATGTCTCATTTGTCTTGATTATCATCTTGGTGTCTTTTCTTATGTCTCTACATTTATTTCAGCAATTGTTATATTAAAAAAATTATATAAATAATGAATTTTCCAACAAGCTTTTATTTAAAAAAAGACTAGCCTAAGCACTTGTAATCAATACTTGTGAGTTAGGATATTATTTTTGATGGCTATAAACATAGGGTGACATTCCTGTCTATTTTTATTTAGCCAAGAAGAATATGAAAATGCTTGAGTAAGATCATTTCATATATTTCCTCAACATTTACTTGATGACCATACTGGTGAGATCTTCAATATCTCTCTGGTTAATTTTATGCTTGATTAGCATCGATACATCTATTTTTCTGATTTTTATTCTTTGACTGTTTTATTTCTTAATGAATGTGCATGTTGCAAGGCAACCAAATATTGAGCCCAGTCTTCAAGATCATACCAGCATTGCTTTGAACATGTTTAACACCATTTTGGACACTGCCAATACCTGTTCTTAGTCTGCGAAACCATGAGTTCTGAGTTCTAAATCTGTTGAAAACAAATTTCCCTATGGAGTCACCAGTTTGTTGACAATAAAAATCGCAATGAAGATTTTTCCCGCAAAGTATTGCTAAAGCCTACTATTATAAGCCAACGAGATATATAATACTAGTAGGTAGGACCCCCATGTAGGTTGGGAGATCAGATCTGATTCTTATTTCATATTTATGCTATTGTTCGACACTGCTTACAGGGTTCTACATGATTGATGAAATCTTGATTTTATTGACAATGGATAATGCCTATTATGAGTCGTTTCTAATGGCTCTAGGCTCTAAATTCCATATTGTGTGAATGGCTTATATCCATTGTTATCACATTGCTATTAGAGCCATGATCTGTTACATGTTGCACTTGCACAAAACACATGTTAGTCATGAAAAAAGATAAAATAAATATGGAAAAAATCCAATGGAAAAAAGGTTATCCTACATTATGATATATTATATGCAAGTGAATTTAAAGGGATTGTTGTTAGTCCTAGCTAACAAAGTTAGTGGCTATACGATTTATTGAGTTATATGAAAACATGGTGGATATACGTTATGGTATAGTTGGCAATGGTTAAGGGTGATATGGGTGGCACATTTGACAAGTGATGGATGTTAAGTTTGATGCATAGATTTATTAAGCGGATTAATGAAAGGTTGGCTGGCATGTACTAAGGAATTGAATGAATGGAGGATGGAGGCGACATGCATTTACTGCACGTCACTCCATACTCCTTTCACTGGCTATCACCCTAGCTTGGATATTGTTCAATTGTGTTTTTTTGTGGTTAAGCTCCGATTTTCAGGCAAGGAAAGAACTACTCGACCAAGCTCGCGGTTTTAAGGCTTTTGGTTACATGTATGTCTTTTTCGCTATCCATGAACCCGCTCTGGTTATGAAATATATATTGGCTCGGTGATGTATGGATTTGTGCTTTTCTTAAGACTGTGATATTTCTCTAGAATGGATGGTTTGTGTGGTTTTCATTACAATCATGGTTGAAGTCATGGTTTCATTTATCATTCTGACTGCTAGAAGCCATGAAGGCTCTATGTCGTCCTTATTGGTTTTGGTTGAATGGTTTCAGGTTGGCTGGCTGTCTCCACACTTTTCTTGTCACCATACCCAATCATTTTGTTGATTATGGGGTTGTTGGGTTTGAACCACCTTGTGTCACTGGGTATCGTTTCACCTAGGTATGGGTTCGTTCATGCTATTGATGTTTGTGCAGTGGGTTATGATGTCTATTATGCCAAGGGGCTTGCTTAAGGTTGATTTCCATTTCTTGACTCTATTTTGTCTCAACATTCTTCGGGTTGATTGGGAAAACCATGAGGGTTATACCCTGCGTGTTCTCGGTGTTATTACAGACTAAAATGAAGCCTTTGCCCCTCTATTCATAGTCTCTCCTATCTCAAGAATTGTCATCCTGTCTGCGAAGTTGTTGGTGGTATACCCTGTGTGTCCACCGTATGGTCTTAGAGGTTCTCACCCATTGTTGGGGGTCGACTCCAGTTCCCCTATGTTGGTCCATAGATCGAACCCTTGATTACTCAAAGCCCGATTTTTGATAAATGGAGCTCGTTATATCCTATTGGGTATTGTTGATTGTTATGAGCAAGTGGTGTATCAACGATGGTGTTCGATTGTTGGCTCGTCTCTGTTGATTATGTTGACAATGGTTTTGGTTATTGTATTTAGCCACTGCGTTGGCTATTATAACAGTAGAATCGATAGCTCATAATGGTTAATTGGTTGATTGGAGAAATGGGATTGAGTACACAGTCGTTGTCTTTTACATTGTAATTATTGAATTGTCAACCCAACATTAGTTTATAATTGATTAAATCACAATGATGCTTCATGCGTGATGCGTTGGTATGTGTGGCCTTCCTACAACATGTTAGGTTGAGTTGGTGGTTGCTGTGACTATGTGTTTTAAATTGCCAAATGGGAGTATTGCAATCGTGATAATTATGGTGTGGCTATCCACTGTATATGCTATGGATATTGTTTGATTGCACCATCAGAGATGGTCATGGGTTTTTAAACAATATGTTTTTTTTGCAATTTGATAGATTTGAGAAATGGGATTGGGCATACTGTTGTTGCCTCGTTGCATTGGATTGATAGCTCAACATCGTTGATGTTTAGATTCAAAGTAATTAGACCTGTACAGTCACATAAATGCTCTTGCGTTTTGTTGAATGGTCTATGTATCCCACAAAATCATATGAGTTGAAATGGTGATTGCTGCTACTATGTGTTTAAATGGCAAGTTGGGATTTTTGCAAATTAAAATATTGATATTTTGGTTTGACTGTCCACTATGTATGTTGATGAATATCATGCATCGTAGTAGAGATAGGCACAGGTTCTGTGACAGTATGGTCTCATTACAATTTAATTATTAAATGAAATTAAAGGATGAAATCCGGCATGCTTTTGTGTCTGTGTTTGATTAAGGAAATAATTCATGGACAATGGTTGATGTGTTGATGTTGAACAGAGTGGAAATAAGTGACTGTGTGTTCATTTAGGAATTGTTTTAAAACATTAAGTGGAAAAATGAGAAGAGACAAAACTCTTCTACAGATTGTTGTGGGAGGCATATTGTTTAGTTTTGATGACACTCTATTAATGATTTAATTTCAAACAGTGAGCAAGTTAATACACATAATTGATTGAATTATACACAGTAGTTGTTTAATTGAGCACAATGATTATTTGGTTGGAGTTGGATTTTTTGCGTGGATATAGAATGGTTTTATGGATTACTTAACTAATTTTATGAACAATATCCGTTCTCTTTCCCTACCATTATTTCAATTTTCGCTAATTACAAACCCCTCGCCTTCCCATATCCTTTTTTCACTCGATGTTCCTAAAATTTAATTATAGTTAAGAGAATTCTGTATTGTGACAGTTTGAAATCACAATTTCTTCGATGGATTATAGTGACATGTTCCTTGACTATGTGTTGTCAGTGAGCAGTAACCATGTTTCTTTTCCCCCTCATTTTTACATTTTTTGCTCAATACAAACCCCTCGCATATCCCAACACCTTTTGTTCACCCCCTATTCACTGACAACAATTAAGCAATTTGTATGGATTGGATTGCAATAGTCTGATATGTTGTTGAGCCAAGATTTATTTCATAATTTTAAGGAGTTGTCATGTATGGTTGTTAAAAGAACTATTTGCTAATCAATCATGCATGCAGGAATGGATTTTTTCAGTTGAGGTAGCCATGGCAGAGGTAACCGAGGAAGAGGTAATTGGAACAGGGGCCCTAGAAGGCCTAGATTCTCCATTCACTTTGATGATGACTCACAAGAGTTAGGTCGGCTATTTAAGGCTGGATTTTTCAATTGGATTGGGAAAGGAATGGTCCAACCTAGGCCTAAAAGGCCTCCCTTCCAAGCTCCACAAGCCCCTGGTATTCTCGTGCCCCCTCATGTCTCATTGCAACCCGAGGTTCCCGAAAACGATGGATGGCAAGAGATTTTCCACCTAGCAGTCTCCCAACATCGTGGCTGGCCAAATTTGTCTTTACCTTCTCCCCTCCTGTCAATTAGATTGTCCAATTTGCCCTTGTCCAATCACCAGTTCAATCCTCCCATGAGAGCAAAAGGTTTAAACCCGAGGCCCACTATGCCCCTGACAAAGGAAAATCCATTGTTGTCCCTTCCTCATCCTCTAATGGCTCTGATAAATCTATGTTCTCTCGGATGCATTTGAGGGATGATTATTCTCATGTGATCAACGAGATTAGGCCTAAAGGCTCAACACACCTAAGGGCAGATTCAGAGAGATCGAAAGGTGACATCAACAAGGGAACGATTACATATTAGAGTGGAAAATATGGATTTTAAATTTTATTTTATTTATTATTGATAACAATTGACTTCATAAGTTTTGGACAACATGTTTTTTGGATATATGAGTAATATATTTTGGAAATAATTTCAAATATCAATGAGATAAATTGTCAAACATGAATGTGATGATAGGAGTCACAAGGAGGGATGTTTTGTTTAATTGACTAGTTATGTTATGATTGTTAAGAGCTAAAGGGGAGTCACAAGGGGTCCCACCTACTATTTATTATTTATTTTAAACCCTTATTATGATTTATTACTTTTCCCCCTAACTAAAAAGTTGGTTGAGTTTTTTTGTTAACTTAACTAATGAATTAGTTCAACTACTTCAACCAATTCTAATTTTCTTAAAGGAAAAAGGAAATGGAGGAACAAGAGGAGGATAGAAGGAGAAGCATACTAAGGTTTTCTCTTTGAGTTTGTGTTGAGATAGTTCAGTTTTCATTCATTCCTTAATTGATTAGAAGCCTAATTATTTTTTATGATAGGAGGGTCTTATTGTAGACGGTAAGATTCAGGGCTGAATTACATCATTCAGACACTTGTTTTTCAGAGGTGTTGATCTATCTTTAATAGTCTGTGTAGACTTGTCTATTTGTGAATTAGTTTTCATGACTGGCAAAGGATATTGTGCAGAGTTGAGTGGGAAGCAATATGTGGCAAGTTGATCCATCTTTTAGAGTTCAGTTTTTTATTTTCTGTCAGAGGTCCTTTTGTATGTTTCAACGGGGACGTTTAAGTTTGACTTTGGTCCAAAACTTCTTCACGATTTTTTTTTAAAGAGAATGACTCTTTGATGAATTGGAATGAAATAAAGGATTGCATTATGTCTCATATGTCTTGATTATCATCTTAGTGTCTTTTCTTCTGTCTCTACATTTATTTCAACAACTGTTATATTCAGAAAATTATATAAATAATGAATTTTCCAGCAAGCTTTTATTTAAAAAAATACTAGCCTAAGCACTTGTAATCAATACTTGCGAGTTAGGATATTATTTTTGATGGCTATAAACATAGGGTGACATTCCCTTCTATTTTTCTTTAGCCAAGCAAAATCTGAAAATGCTTGAGTAAGATCATTTCATAACTTTCCTCAACAATATGGAATATATTTGTGAACTCTGGCAATGCTTGGTCTCTTTCTTGCCACAATGTGGTCCATTTGGTATACAAGTCATCGTAACTTCCGACAGGGTAGTATTGTTCCTTAATAGCATCCATGAATGATTCACAGGTGCACGCGATTGTAAATAATGAGGGTTCCTCTGTTTCCTCTTGCTCAGAGAAAGTTTCCCACCAATCTTTGACATGGGGAACAATTTTGAGGAGTGCAAAAGTAATATTTTCTTTATTCGAAAAGTTATGGACAGAAAAATACCCTTCTAATAGATTCAACCACTTGTCTGCAACAACTGCGTATGTCTGACCTTCAATTATAGGAATATGGAAGTTTATTTGTACCTTTAAGGGGACGACGCCTTTGCTCAAGGAAGATCCATCGCCTGTTGGTAGCCGTCGAAGGATTTGCGCGAAACTATCCATCATCTCGTTCCTTTGTTGCGTGAGGGCTTACTCAAGCAACATTTTGAAAGGATCTCCTGTCCCATCATATTTATTTTCTCCTACCATGAGAGATCGCTTGGGCGTGCGAGAGATTTTTTCCTCAAGAGAAACAAGCTCGAGACCCAATTCTTTGTACCCTGACCTCGTTGGGGACATGCATTAAGATGAGAAGGAGTAGACCGCTCTGATACCACTGATCTAGATTTTATGAGCATAACGAAATGAATACAGATTATTAAAATGTGCTTAACACAAAATAACAAGATACAGTAAAACTAGTTTTCTTTTCAATAACGAAATAAGATGAAACTGTAAGATGTAGCGGAAAACAAGCTTGTTGGAATGGTGGCGGCTTGTCTCTGAGAAGAGATGTGACAGTTGCGCTCATTCGTAAGAAGATGATTACAATGAGACTCTAAAGGAATTTTTACAATAAACAGGAATGTCAAAAACCCTAGACATCCAAAAACCTAACGCTAGGAGATGAAGCGCCAAAAGTCATGTGGGCCCTCTTTGGGTAAGTCAATACATCAACTTCCCGGGGTCGTAACTTTTGCATACAATCTCTGTTTTAGGTGCACGATAGCTTGTTGGAAAGGTATCATCGAGGAGATTCATTTTGGGGGCTCAATCATGTCTTTGATGATCATTGAGAAGTTTGATCTCGAAAAACCTTCATTTAGGCCCTCAAAATGGCCCCGAAAGTTAAAACTGCTAAAAATAGTAAATTGCCAAAATTGCCAGAAAACTATTTTGAGCGAGTGGGAAATGGTGGGTGGCCACTGATATCGAGTTGGATCAATCCTACCTCTTTAGGAATCAATGGTATCCATTTCTTTGAGTTCCCCCATAAGATGAGGAAATTTCTGTTGAATTTGGCCCCGAGTCAGCCACTTTTCTTGGTGCAGAAGCTGCCTTGCTTTGACGACTCGATAAAGCTTGATCCTTTTTTGTCGAGTGCCCTTGATATGTGTGTCCACAATATGATCACTGGATTCATGTTGCATTTAGTCATAGTTGAGCTTTGTTGGTGTCAACTGCTCTGCTATCTCTGAGGTGTCCAATAATGGTGGGAAATATGGTCGAAGGAGAGCCACGTTGAAGACTGGGTGCAAGCCAAGGAAAGGAGGAATGTTGAGCTCAAAATAATTGTCACCCATAAATTTGGTGATGGTGTATGACCCATAACGGAGTGGGCAAAGCTTCTGATCGGGCCCAGTAAGGCATTCTTTCTGCAAGTGCAACCAAACTTTCTCTCCCATCTGAAACTTATGTGGCACTCAATGTTGATCATGGCACTGCTTATACTTGGCATTAGACTTCTATAGAATATCCTTAAGTTGTTGGCGTATGTGATGGATCCTTTCAATGAACTGGGTGGCTTTGTCAGCTTCTGGTAGAGTAGGGGAAGAGTCCGTCGAGGTGGTCACCAGGGGTAGTGCAACATCCATGGGGCCCAATGGTTGGAATCCCAACACCAACTGAAAGGGGTTGTGGCCAGTTGAGCTATGCAGGGCTTGATTGTGGCCATGCTCGACATATGGAACACTCTCATTCCATCTGCGAGGGTGTTTTTAATTCTACCTGTGCATGATATGTATGATCATCCGATTGACGACCTCAATTTGGCCATCTTTCTAGGGGTGGAAGGCAGGGGATTTGGTGAGCTTGGTATCCAGTAATGACCAGAGGATCTACCAGAATGTGCTAAGGAACCAACTGTCATGGTTTGAGATAATGGTTTGTGGGATCCCAAAATGTACCCATACTCGTTCAAAGAAGAGCTTGGTGGTGGCTTCTGCTGTGATGTTCTTCTTGCATGCGGATAGAATCACCATCTTGGAAAAGCGATCAACAACCACAAAAACATAGTCATTTCCCCTCTTGGTGGATGGGAGGCCCGACATGTAGTCCATTGAGATGGATTCCCACGACCTATCAGGAGTAAGAATAGGGGTGTACATGCCCTGTTTCTTAGTGGTCGATTTGGCAATAACGCAGGTGGTGTAGAACCTGATATACTTGTCGACATCCTCTCGAAGTTTCAACCAGTAGAAATGTTTCTGCAGCAATGCCATTGTCTTTTTGATGCCAAAGTGTCATGCCACCCGACTGTAGTGATCTTCCCAAATGAGCTTCTCGCGCTCGCTTGATAGAACACAAAGATGGCCTAGACGACACAACAACCCATCGTGAAGATGGAAATTAGCGACCACTAAGTTCGCGCCCAACATTTGGTAGGTGGTGGAGAAGTCAGAGTCTGTCTCGTAGAGGTGGGGCAATTTGGAGGTCTCATGGCCGCAAGAGTATAGCACCGTGGTGAGTGCTGCGACTGGAGGTCGGTTGAGGAAATCAACGACTCGGTTGGTACTTCCTATTTTATACTTGATGTTGTGGTGGAACTGTTGTAATTATGTGGACCACTTTTGATGGCAGTCATTGTGCAATTTTCTATGGGTCTGCATGAACTGTAGTGGCTTGTGATCAGTGTGGATGAATGTCTCCTTCCCAAGAATGTAATGTCTCCACTGGTGGTAGGCTTGCACAATGGAGTACATTTCTTTGTCGTAAGTAGGGTACTTATGAAGAACATATGATAGTGTCTCACTATGATATGCCACGTGGTGGCTATGTTTAGTTAGAACGACGCCCACAACACAGTATGAAGCATCTATCTCGATCTCAAAGGGATGTTGCAGGTCCGGTAATGAAAGTACTGGGGATGAGAAAAAATGATTGTTCAAGTCATCGAAGGCTTGTTGTTGGGACAGACCCCACACAAATTTTGCCTTACTGCCACCCATAGTGACTTGGATGAGGGCCCATGTGACATGAGAGAATCCCAACACAAACCCGTGATAGAAATTGGCGAGGCCTAAGAAGCTCCGAAGTTCAGTGAGTGTAGTTGGGGTTGGCCAGTCACAGATGACCTGGATCTTGGCTGGATCCACATGAACACCATTCCAATCGATGATGTAGCCTAAGTAATTGACCCTATCCATGTCGAAGGAGCATTTTTCCAAGTTTGTGTATAGTTTGTGTTGCCGCAAGGTGTGAAGAACCTCCTGAATATGCTACAAGTGTTCCGCCCAAGTCTTGTTGTAGATGAGGATGTCATCCAGATACACCACTACAAAATTATTGGTGAAAGGTCGTAGGATATCGTCCATAATCCTCATAAAAGTTGTTGTAGCATTTGTCAAACCAAAGGGCATGAGCAGCCATTCAAAAAGATCTTCCTCTGACTTGAAGACGGTCTTCTATACATCTGTCTGTTCTATTGGGACCTGGTGGTAGCCAGACTTCAGATCAATCTTACTGAAGTATTTTGCCCCCGTGAGTTGATCAAGGAGGTCGTCGATTTGGGGAATCAAGTATTGGTTTCGGATTGTGATTTTATTCAGGGCTTGGTAATCAATGCAGAGTCACCAGGTCCCATCTTTTTTCTGCACCAACACGATTGAGCTCCCACAAGGCGATGAGCTGGGACATATGTGCCCCTTGTGGAGAAGTTCTTGGATCTACCTCTTGATCTCCTCTTTTTATAACAGAGAGCAGTGGTAGACTGACCCATTGGGTAGCGATGCACTTGGGCTTAGATCGATGGGATGCTTGACCTGGCAGTGCAGAGGTACCCCAGTAGGAGAGGAGAAGATATCTGAGTATTCTTCCACAACCTTATCCACTTGCTTTTGTTGTGTGGAGAGATCGGCCGTGAAGGTCCCGGATGTGGCTGCGATCTTTCGCTCAATATGAGAGCCAATCACGAAGAAGACAAATTTCCTAGTCTGAGAGATGACCTTCCTGCATTGCTTGGCAGAGATCAAGGAAATAACACTAGAAGGGACTGCCTCAGGTATCCTGTACAATTTCTTGTTCAAAGTAATAATAACAGTACAAGGCCTAGACTCATATAGAACATGATGTTTCCATAAATAAGGTTGGCCCAAAAGAACATTACAAACTTCGAGAGGAGCAACATCACACCAGCTACAACGTTGTCGGCAGGGCCAACCGCTTGACAACCTCTGCTGAGATGAGGTTTTTCTCGCTGCCGCTATCAACGATGAAGTGCATCAGGTTCTTTTTACCCACATCTGTGAATGGAAAAGGCGCTTGCCTTCTTCTGGATCGTCTGGTTCACCATGTTGGAGCTTGGTGGTAGCAACAGTGGCATTGGGTTCCGCATCAATGATTTGTCTTCCCCTTTCTGGTTCTGACTTAGAGTCAGAACCCACATTTGATTATGAGACTTTCACTTCGGCCACTAGTGACTGCTTTGAATGCACATCAGCAATGTTATGCCAAGGGCTCTTATGGAAGTCTCACCACTTCCTGGTATCTTTCTTCGTCTTTCCGGTGTCCTTCTTTGCTGGCGTCTTGGACTGGTTGTCCTGATATTGTCCATCTTTTCTCTATCCTTTGTTCTGTGGGTTGGTGCTTCTCCTTCTTGGATTTTGTTATTAGGGGTTCCCCGACCCAAATTGCGGCGTCTTTTGTTTGAGCTCTTGCTCGATTTTGACGACATATCGGTAGGCCAGGCCCAAGGACGAGATGTTCATAAATTACATTTTGGTCTGAATGTATCTATGTAGAGCACCACGATACTTGAGCACCAGATGCTGCTCTAAATTTTTGATACCCAGCTTGGTGCGCAATGTATGGAAGATATTTGTGAACTCTGGCACTGCTTGGTCTCTTTCTTTCCGCAGTGTGGTCCATTTGGTATACAAGTCATTGTAACTTCCGACAGGGTAGTATTGTTCCTTAATAGCATCCCTGAAGGATTCCCAGGTGGCCGCGACTGTAAATAATGAGGGTTCCTTTGTTTCCTTTTTCTCAGAGAAAGTTTCCCACCAATCTTTGACATGGGGAACGGATTTGAGGAGTGCAAAAGTAATCTTTTATCTATTCGAAAAGTTATGGATAGAAAAATACCCTTCTAGTAGATTCAACCACTTGTCTACAACATCTGCGTCTATCTGACCTTCAAATATAGGAATATTGAAGTTGATTTGTACCTTGAAGGGGGGCGGCGCCTCCGCTCGAGGAAGATGCGTCGCCTGTTGGTAGTCGCCGAAGGATTTGCGCGAAACTATCCATCATCTCGTTCCTTTGTTGCATGAGGGCTTCCTCAAGCAACATTTTGAAAGGATCTCCTATCCCGTCATATTTATTTTCTCCTGCCATGAGAGGTCGCTTGGGTGTGGGAGAGCTTTTGTCCTCAAGAGAAACAAGCTCGAAACCCAATTCTTTGTACCCTGACCTCGTTGGGGACATGCATTAAGACGACAAGGAGCAGACTGCTCTGATACCACTGATCCAGATTTTATGAGTAGAATGAAATGAATACAGATTATTAAAATATTCTTAATATAGAATAACACATATACAATAAAACTGGTTTTCTATTCAATAACGAAATAAGTTGAAACTGTAAAATACAGCAGAAAACAAGCTTGTTGGAATGGTGGCGGCTCGTCTCTGAGAAGAGATGTGACGACTGCGCTCATTCGCAAGAAGATGATTACAATGAGGCTCTGAAGGCCTTTTTACAATAAACAGGAATGTCAAAAACCCTATACATCCAAAAACCTAACCCTAGG
>ML856406.1:6632-27672 GCA_009831015.1 Picea engelmannii
ATATTGATATCATAATTTAAATTCTTTATAGTGAAAATAATATGTAATCTGTAAATTTTGTTATTAATTTCTAATACAAAGTAGTAGGTGATTTTTTTAGACCAAACAATTATCAATTCATTGATAATAAATAAATTTCAAAATCACCATGAAAAGGTGAAATTCAGAGTTTTTTGGTACAATGATTTTCTGGACCAAACAACTACCATTTCATTGATTAGAAGGAGATTTTAACATCATCATGAAAATGTAAAGTTCATAGTTCAAATATAATTTTTTATAGTACAGCTTATTTAGGATTTTTAAACTAAAGATTGACCAAATATCAATAACATTAACAATATTATATTAAACTAACTATTTAATGAGTAACTAACTTACATTTGTTATAATCATTATTCATTTAATTGCAAATTTACTCACAACAATTTTAACAACTCAAAAAACTCTCAAAATCCATTAACATAATTGTTTTATGCAAAATATAATTATACTCACAAAATTATGATCACTTCTATAAATTCAAATCTTTATATTAATTACCTACTGCAGTTTAGATAACTAATTTATAAAATTCATTTAAATAATAATCTTCCTAACAACACATATGCAATGTGACTTAACAACATATGTGTAATGTAACTTGAATCTTTTTATCAAAACAGAATAAATACAACTTCAAACAAATCAAAACTATCAAATTTCAATGAAAATTCCCTATCAATGAAAATTCGAAAATTCAAATAGTTACTAACACATGGGTTCCCAGACATTAACTTTCATCACCCATTCATCACCCACCTTTATCTCATATATAATGTATTCATATATAATGTATTGCATTGGGAAAAGTGCTTTCCACAAAGGTTTTTTTTTTTTTTTAATCAGGTAGCAGGTAGCAGTTAAGAGCACTATTTTCATAAGTATTTTCATTTTTTTGGACCTGTTCATCAATCAATTTGTATTCTAAATGTTTTATGTTTTTAATTTGTTTTGTACATTTTCCATTAGTTTTGTCAAAATAGAGTTAGAAATTAGAAGGATAGTTGAAATTATACATTTTAATTATTGAGATTGCACAATTCTAATGTTATAAAAGTTTTTCAGGAAGTAAAATTGATTTATACATTCAAAAATTCAATTTAAATAATGAAAATTTTGTTAGAACTAATAATCTCCACATATTTACTTGTCTGCCAACTCACCTAGTTAAACTTTAGTTAGACCTCAATTTGTTTTCAGTTTAGCTAGTATTATCAACAATTATCTCATAAATCTATTGAGATTCGTTCTATTTTATGTAATATATTTAATAATGAGAAGGATACTAAAACCCAATAAATTCTTCAGCATTTTTGTTTCTGTTCATTGTTGTTTCTCTGCCTCTTTGACTTTGTCAAAATTATCATTTCACATAACCAATTTCCTCTAAATTATCATTTTACATACAATTGTATAACCAATTTCCAATAATGATTATCCAAAAATAAAAAAAACTCAAAACGTTTAAACTTTTACATCCAGAAATCCCATAAACTTTTTAGTAAATATGATTTTTTTAGTAAATATGATTAGAGACTTGCGTCTGGTAAATATACTTACATGCATAGAATGTGGATGCTTACATCATCATAGGGTGAAGGAAATCCTTATCCATTTGGATTCATAATAAAAAAATGCATGAGCTGCAGGCCTAGATAATTAAATATAACTTTGTTAATAAAAAAATGTCATGGCCTTACTATTCTGGCATTCAATAAGGCCGGCCTGCTGAGAGTCAAATTGATGGGATTTCTCAGTTTGATTGGATTGAATCTCCTTACATGTATTTAAGATTTTGGTGTGGCATTCAATAAGGCTGGCCTGCTCAGAGTCAAATTGATGGGATTTCTCAGTTTGATTGGATTGAATCTCCTTACATGTATTTAAGATTTTGGTGTGCAAAAAGAAGCTTGGGTCCATGGGATTGAATGAAAGAGCAGATGTGTAAAAATTCAACTTTTCTAGAATTCTTGTTATTATTTTTAAAGGTATGTTCTGTTAAAAAGTAATGAAAGAGCAGATGTGTAAAAATTCAACTTTTCTGGAATTCTTATTATTTTTAAAGGTATATTTTTCTTTATCATAGTTTCAATGCAGTTCACTTTCATACAGTGAAACAAAATTCTCACATTAAATTTTTGATTTTGGTATTAAAAAATGAGTTTGGGTTTATAAGATGGAATGATAGATGGGTTTAGGGTTTATAAGTTTTTTTTATCATCTTAGTTAAATGTAGTTGGCTTTCATACAATGAAACAAAATTTTGCAAGTTTTATTTGTGTGATACTTTTTCATACAGTCAAACAAAATTATCACATTAAATCTTTGATTTTGGTGGCAAAAACAAGTTTGGGTTTATAAGATTGAATGACAGATGGGTTTAGGGTTTATAAGTTTTTTTTATCATCTTAGTTAAATGTAGTTGGCTTTCATACAATGAAACAAAATTTTGCAAGATTTGTGTGATACTTTTTATGACATTTAATTAATGTTGTTGTTATGATGATGTGTATTTTTCAAAATATAATTGAAGTTAGCTAAATTTTATAATAAAATTAATTGCATAAAAAAAGAATTTCTTTAAATTAATAAAAAAAATTAGAGAAATAAAGGAAAATAGATTAAATATTTTCTAAAATGTTAATTTTGTATTTAAATAGTTCAAATAAATGTATTAAGGTTGGACCTTTCAAAACTCCTTACATCGTTTACTTCCACAAATCTTAAGCAACATTATAATTTTAAAATTAAAGTAAATGCACCTTATCCTATCCTCCTCATAGAAGTGAGTCCTTCCCCCATTGAGACCATGGCCATGACTACGTACTAATGTACAAGAAAAAGATAAACACCATTTAAGACAAGAGGGTTACTAAGGTTGCTCTAAAATCCAATCAAAACAACCTAGCTAAAGAAGGGCTAGTGTGGTTAAATCATCGAGGAATCAAGGAAAAAATCACTCTATAGAATAATGATAATGTTAAAAAGATTGTTTCATCTAAATTTAAGGAGAAATTGTAGCGCTATAAAGAATTAGAAGATAATAGAAAATTAAAACACTACAAGGAGGTTGTAACACACCCAACCCCACTAATACTCCTTCAAGGGATGGGGTATCAAAATTTCATTTTTCTTCAACCACTTCCAAACCTCTTTTTAAGGTCACTGTCATCTTCTCTCATCGAGAACTTTCCAATGACTAAGTTTTTCCAAATCCGAGTTTGGGATCAAAAGTTATGCATATTTAAAGATTTGGGCATTCATTGGCCAAAAGCTTCTTCATTGCCATGTGGCTCCACGTCACCCATGCCAATTGACGTGGTCCTGCCATGTCACAATGCCAACTACACTTTCTCCCGAACCTCGACCTCACCAAGTGTTGACACCTATCTACCGAGACATCAAGATCTCACACCTTGGCTCCTTTACTATTCGAATAACCCAAAATACCCGATCCAGGACTAGCTGGCATCCTGTACACATGGTGTTGTCATTACCTGTCACTTGGTGTGACACGTGGCAATAAATTCCCCACGGAACTCTGTCTATATGTGCTATATTAACAAGACATGCAACACTTTCCTCGTGTGACACATGGACCATAGTCAATATTTTCATCTTATTGGAGCAGATAGACAAGATCGAGCCTAACCCGAGATAGACGGGTCATATCCTCGCAAGAATTTCTTCTCGGCACTTTCCTTTGGCTTGGTGTTGGGTTAAGTCCACGATCCTGCAATCCATGGGTCTGATACACGTGGCCCAATAGACACGATGGCATGGTTCCACTTCGAGTTCTGGCAGGCTAAATCCATGAAGAATTGGATGGCCAATATCTGATCGTCACTCGTCAAATTGACGGTCACAGTTGTAGAAGATCTTTCCCCTCAACAAGTTTTGGATGCTAGGAGGTATAAACCTCCCAAGAGCCCAATGTCGAGGTACGTCAGGATGACGTAATAGGCCCATACAAAGGTGACATGTGGGGGAAACCAACAGTCCCAGTTTGATCCACGATCTGAAGATCGATAGTCGACATTAATTCGCCCATCTGAACCCCAAGATTCCAAGGTGCTAGAGCCCCCTTGTTAAATCGACGGTTGAGATCGCGTGATTCAAATCCAATGATCAAGGCCTAAGGCGCCAAGCCCAAGCCTTTACAACCAACACGGTCCACAGTTTGACATGTATACTCTACGTGGCATGCCCACAATATTACACATCATGGAACAATCTGAAGTGGCCTAACATGTGGCGGTCCCATTACGTGAAACGTGGCAACGATTTTCCTTCTAAACCTCAGTCCAAATATGCCAAATCGAGATGACATGTGGCACCACCGAGGGGTGACACATGGGTCAATCGTTGAATGACACATACCATCAAGCATCAGACGTCGAGGTTTTTCCTGTGTGGCATGGGCTTCAAGAACCCACGATGCCCGAGAATTACGAAGGGAATAACTAACCTAATCCCAAGGATTACATGGAGATTAGCCGGTTAGTCTCAGGAATTATGATCCCTCAATATCTACAACTGATATTTCACTTGCCTAGATTTGATGGTTGTCACAGTTCTCCTTACGACCCCGACGTGGTAGTGGCTAAAGGGATTGGATGGTGGATATTTGATGCGTCAATCAACGGATCGACGGCTCCCGTCACAATAGTATCGGACCACAACAAGAATTGGTAAATTAGGGAAATGAAATATGCACATAGGTCCAACCCCGTGTTACATCAGACTGACGTAATTGACCCCATGACTACTCCCTTCGCGACTTGGAAGATGACAAGTCTCATCCCTGTAGCCTCAATGCTAACTCCCTTCTAAGCTTCACATACATATGAATTGTGGTAAATCCATTGATCTACCCCAATCAATGACTTCAATTCAAAGGCTCGTCTAGTGGATTAGGCTCTTACTCATGGAAGGTGTTAGGGTTGGAACCAAGGGCCGGAACCTTGTTCTTGGCATCAACACGTCACAATTTTTCTCATAGTCTTCCACAAAGGATCTCTCGATGTTCAACATTCAATACCCAAACTATCCGATATGATCGATGGTTGGACTTCAACCATCCCCCAATCTAATGGTCACTATTTTCATGAGGTTCTACAAAGGATTTCAAAGGTTAATCCTACCCATTTGAACAACTGAGATTGATTCTCGTCGTGAAATCCACAACTACTGAGTTTTATGGTCTCCACTCAGCATTGGGTGTGTGATAACTCACACCTTTGAACGAGGTTCGACCCCTAACACTTCAACGGGGTGGTATGCACTAGTTAAGGTAGAGCTAGAGTTAAGTGCTTTGCAATATAAATGAAAATAGTGTTGGATAAGGGGATCTAAGGTAAATAAGATGCGACGGAGAAACTAAGCTTTGCGCTAGTTTACACTATAAATGACAACAGTCCCTAACGACTTCCTTCTCAGAATAAGAAAAACAAAAACCCTCAATTGGATATATATATGTATGTATGTATGTATGTATGTATGTATGTGTATGTGTATATGTATATGTATATGTATATGTATATGTATATGTATGTGTATATGTATGTATATTACCAGTGCAGACATTCCAACCATGAAGGTCATTAACAAACAACTATAAGTACATTGTCTTGCATTCAGTCCTTGCTTTTACTGCTACATAGAATACATAGTTACTTATCTAAAAATCAGAAGGTGTAGGCAACTGTTGAAGGGTGTGCCACTCTCCACCCAATCATAGGCGTAGTTTTTCATGTGCTTTCACAACTAGCCACCCCCGAGCTATAATATGATGCCACAAGAGGGATCTCTTGCGCGGATTAGTAAACTACCTAGACTTCTAGTCCTCCTTCCTCAGACAAGGATCTCCCGAACTGTCTCTATTCTCTTATGTCTTATGTCCCAATTTTTCCATCTTTTCTTTCCTTCCACAACAAGATTTTGTGGGTCAAGTTAGGAAGTTTCCAGATGGGGTACCCTACCCATCCCTTCCTTGACTCTTGAGTTAGACCTCCCAACTACCAACTTGACTGACAATTAGGTTCTCAGGGACAGAGGATTGTTCTTGGTCTGAGCATTTATAAACTAGTAGAGTATTAGTTTGGCAGGGGTCATCTCAACCATCACTGGATCCCCTCGCCCTTCCCTCTCATGTATCATAATATGTTTTCGAAAATCCCCTTCAACATTTATTCAAAAAATTTCCATTTTATATTAAAACATAATATTTATATCACATTCCTTTCAAAGGTTCATACATAACATATTTTCCCATAGTCTCTTGGCAATAACATAAGTATATTTAGAAGCTAGGGGAAACAGGGTTGTTACAATCCCCTCCCCCTTAAAGGAACATAGTCCTTGGTGTTCTATCTACCATTGTCATATTATGTACAATAGTGAACAAAAATGGGTATGCATGTTTCATGGCATCCTCCATTTCCCATGTAGCTTCATCTGAACCAAAGTGTTTCCATTGCACCTTGACTTCTGTAATGGTTTTGTTCCTGAGTGGGATTTCTTTCTGGTCCGGTATACATTGTGGTTTTGGTAGGAATTCTCCCTCTGGTTCCACTTGGATCACAAAACAGTGAATTATGTGAGTAGAATCATGTACTTATTTCTTAAGTAAGGAAACATGGAAAACATCATGTGCTTTGGTTGTGGGAGGTAAAGCCAATCTATATGCTATAGGTCCCACTCTTTCAAAAATTTCAAAAGGTCCACAAAATTGGGGTGCCATCTTGGCACAAGTTCCCATTCTCAAGGAACTTTTCCTGGGTCTAATTCAGAGATACACATGATCTCCTACTTTGAACTCTCTAGGAGCCCAGTTCCTATCTGCATAGCTTTTCTTCTTGTCACGTGCCTTTTTCAGGTTTTGTTTTATTTGATTTACTTGTTGTTCCATTTCCTTGAGCATATCTTCCCCGAGTGTAATTTTTTCCATTGGGTTGTCCCAACTGATTGGAATATTGCATTGTCTACCATAGAGGGCCTCAAAAGGGCTCATCTTCAATGACTCTCGATGGCCATTGTTATAAGTAAATTCTACCAATGGTAGGTATTCTTCCCATCTCTTGGGATGATGCATCACATGCATCCTCAACATGTCCTCTAATACCTAGTTCACCCTTTCTGTTTGTCCATCAGTTTAAGGGTGGTAGGTTGTACTAAACAATAATTGAGTTCCAAAACAAAACAAAAAAAGATTTCCAGAAATTTGAAGTAAATTTTGCATCTCTGTCTAATATGATTTCCTTAGGTATGCCATGCAACCTAAATATTTCTTTCATGAAAATATTGGCAATATATATTGCCTTGCAGGTTGATTTTACAGGGATAAAGTGATCATCCTTGCTCTACTTACCCATAACCACCATAATGGAATCATTTTGTTTAGTTGATTTAGGTAATCCAGTGATAAAATCCATGGATGCAACAACACTGTTGGGTTCTTGTGCTCCATCTTAACCTGCTGACATTATAAACATTTAGCCAAGTAATCAACTATGTCATTTTTCATTCCTGGCCAATAAAATACTTTCTTAGTGGTTGCTATCATCTTTTGGTAACCATGATGACCAGTATATGCTCTTTTATGTAGTTCATCCATGATGAATCTCTTCAAGTCGTCACAATTTGGGATATACAATCAACCTTTGTAGGTTAGCAAACCATCACTCAACAATTGATAGCCTTCATACTTCAGCCATGTGGGCTCTTTCTCTAAATATGTTTTTACAGTTTTGAATAACTCATATGTTTCTTGTGCACTTTTAACCCTTTCTTTGGTGTCTAATTCACAGGTGCTTATAGTTGCCAAGTGAATCACTTTCATGCTTCTATTGAGGGCATTGACCACTCTGTTTTATTTTCCCTTCATGTGTCTGATTTCAAAATCGAACTCACTAAGGAGAGCCATCCACCTGGCTTGCCTAGCATTGAGTTTGGGTTGGTCAAAAAAATATCTTAGCCCACTATGGTCTAACATAAGTACAAATTTTCTTCCTAGGAGGTAATGCCTCCACATTTTTAAGGCATTCACTATGACAACCAACTCTAAGTCATGTGTTACATAATTTATTTCATGCTCATTCAATTTTTTGGATTTATAACAAATCACATGCCCTTCTTTCATAAAAACTCATCTGAGCCCTTCCTTCCAGGCATCTATACACACAAGGAAATCCTTGTTTGGGTCTACAATTTTTCAGCACAACTGCATTGGTTAAAATATGTTTTAACTACTGAAAACTTTCTTCACACTCTGTTTTCCAAAAAAAACTGAACTCCCTTTTTCTAAAGGGAGGTCATTGGATAACCAATCTTAGAAAAACCCTTTATGAATCTTCTATAGTATCTTGCTAGGCCCATAAAAGATCTGACATCCATCACATCCTTTGGTGTAGGCCAACCCGTAATGGCTTTGATCTTGTTGGGATCAACTGCCACTCCTTCTTTAGATATAACATGGCCTAATTAGTGGACTTGTTTTTGGAAAAAGTCACACTTACTCAATTTTGCATAGAGCTTGTGTTATCTCAGCACTAGCTTGAGATGTTCTTCATGTTCTTCCCTATTCTTAGAATAGATTATAATATCATCAATGAAAACCAACACAAATTTGTCCAAGAACTTGTTGAGCACATTATTCATCAAGCACATGAAGGTGGATAGTGCATTGGTAAGCCCAAATGGCACCACCACAAATTCGTAGTGCCCATATCTTGTCATAAAGGATATTTTGTGGATGTTTTCATCCTTAATCCGGACTTGATGGTATTCAGACCTCAAATCAATCTTGGATATGATTGTAACACCCCTTAATTGGTCAAACATGTCATCAATTCTTGGAAAGGGATACTTATTCTTAATGGTCATCTTGTTGAGTTGATTGTAGTCTATGCACATCCTGAGTGTGCCATCCTTCTTCTTCACAAATAAGGTTGGTTCTACCCAAGGGGACACATTAGGCCAAATGTATCCTTTTTCCAACATCTCCTTCATCTGTAATTTGAGCTCAACTAGCTATGGTGTACTCATTCTATAAGGTGTTATAGACATTGGCACCACTCTCGGTACAAGTTTTATTGAGAAATAAATGTCTCTCCTTGGAGATAAACCTGGTACCTCTTCTGGAAACACATGTTTATACTCTCTTAATATATGATGGTCTTCTAGGCTTGTTTTATTGTCCTCAACAAAGTTCAATACTTTTATTTCATACAAAGGACATCATTTTCTACAATACTTCTTCACTTGAAGGGATGATATTTGTCTCACTAAGATAGGCTTTTGAATCCCTTGTAACGATCTTTTCTTCTCTTTCTCATCTTCACACTCCATTGTTTTATTATAACAGTCCAACTTGGATTTATGGGAAACCAACTAATCCATGCCAATCAACATGTTATAAGATCCTTAAAGAAGTATGTTTAGGGTTGCTTGGGTAGTAATCCCATTCATAATGAATTGGCATGCTGGTATGACCTATGTTACCTTTATTTTTGTTCTAGTAGCTAGTTGTACCACCTATGATTTAGCACATTTTACTTGTTGCAGTTTACATTTCTCAACAATTTGAGGGGCAACATAACTCAAATTAGAACTAGGGTCAATTAAAATGGAAACAATATGATTGGAAATCATACCTTCCATCTCCACCACCGACGCTTGGTGGTCTACTTGTCTATTATTTAGGGCTACATATATATGTGGCATGCTCCTAACCAAATCATTGACTGCGGTATCTTCTTGGATATTGTAGACTTGTCTATTGTCATGTTGTCGATGAGGGTAGTCCCTTAGCAAATGTTATTCTCCACATCCACAAAATTTCAAGGGTTCTCTCTTTGTATTCTCAGTCTTTCCCGGGGCTGACCCAAAGGGTTTATTTCCACTCTGTGATGGAAAATTATGTCAGTACACACTTTTAGTAGGAAAATTCATCTTAGAGCCTTTCCCATGATTCTTGAATCTTGGGTATTTAAACCCCTTCTTCTTGAATCCTAATTTATTTTTCTTTTTCCAATCCTCCTGAGGTTCTGCCTTGTGTTTGAATTGTTCATAGTAGTACCTTTCCTTCCGAATAGTGTCTTCTAAGGTATTAGGTTCATCAAACTCAATTCTATCTTGGAAGGATTGAGGCAACCCACTAATAAATCGTTTCATATTTACCTTTTCATCCTTTATGTAGGGAACATACCTCATCTGCTTAATAAATTTGTTGACATACTCATCTATGGTGAGTTGTCCTAGCTTGAGTTCATAAAACTCCTTAGTCTTTTCATCATCGTACCCTTCAGGAAGGTACTTTTTCTTGAAGTATTTATCAAACTGCCTCCATGAAAACTCTTTCTCATGCATTCCCTTTACATTTCTCGGGTCATCCCACCAAATGGAGGCCTTTCCATTCAGGTTGAAAATGGTTATTTAAGCCTTTAGGTTTTTAGAGTAATCAAGGACTCTGGAATATTTCTTTAAGCCAAGCAACCAAGATTCTACTTCTTCCCCTTTTTTAATCTCCCCATCAAAAGTGAGTGGCTTGGTTTTATTAAAATCTTCAAGGCTATATCTCTTGGAATTATTCTTCCTATTCCTTCTCCTTTGGGAGTGTGAACTAGTCTCATTGCTGGACAGATCCTTGGAGATGTAAGCTCCCTCACTAGAGGATTTCCCAGATGAACCTCTGACATTAACACGCCTCTTGGTTATGTGTTAGGTCTTCTTGCACTGAAGCCTATCCACATTAATGGTTGTTGGTCCATGTTGCATATGCCTCTGTATATCTGATAGACTTTGCAACAAAATTGGATTTATCTCCGTCTGCTTTTCTTGTTCTTTTATAAGCTTCTCATTGTCTTCTTTATAACTCTGTAATTCCCCCATAAGGATTCTTATAGTTTTAGCCAGATCTGGAGGGGTTTCCACCACCCTCATTTCATCAGATTCTTCTTATCTATTGTGGGACCTCTCTCCCATCTCATGATGTGTTACCATTCTTTATTTTGTGGTTTCCATTTCTGTCCATTGATTGGTTAAGTGTTGATAACAACATTTTCAGTTAGTTAATTTTGCATTAATTTATGAACAACACATGAAATTTGTAAGGTGAAATCAACTTCATCATTTAACATATAACAACAACATATAGTTAATATTTAAAACATATAAAAAAATGTAAAAACAACAGAATGTCTCAACCGTCCTTTCAACAATAAGGTTTTAATAAACTCTTATAAATAAGGTAGGGTAGGGTAGGGTGCCCTCCCCCTTAAAAATTTTCTAAGAATATTTTATTTGACTCTTTAATGAGCCCAAGAAAGACAAGTGTTGTTTCTTTCTCTGATACCACATGTAACACACTCAACGCCCTAAGTACTCATTTAAGGGATGGGGTATAAAATTTTTGCTTTCCTTCAACCACTCCAAACCTATTTTTAAGGTCACCATCGTCTTCTACTCGTCAAGATCTTTCCAATGACTATAATTTTTTCCAAATCCAAGTCCGGGATCCAAATTTATGCCCATTTAAATATTTGGGCATTCATCGGCCAAAAGATTCCTCGCTGCCATGTGTCACCCATGTGGCTCCACATCACCCATGCCATCTGATGTGGCACTGCCATGTCACAATGTCGACTACACTTTCTCCCGAAACCCAACCTCACTAGGTGTTGATACTTGTCTATCGAGACATTAGGGTCTCGGACCTCATCTCCTTTACTATTCAAATAACCCAAAATACATGATCCGTGACTAGCTGGCATCCTATACATGTGGCACTGTCATTACCTATCACCTAGTGTAACATACAACACTAACTTCCCCACATAACTTTGTTTAGATGTGCTATATCAAAATGACATGTGACATTTTCCCCATGTGACACATGGACCATAGTATGTCTTTTCATCTTATTGGAGCAGACCAACGTGATCAAGCCTGACCCAAGATCGATGGTTCATATCCTCGCGGGCATCGCTTCTCGACACTTCCTTTGGCTTGGTGTTGGATTAAGTCTACGGTCCCGATATCTGAGGCTCCAATACATGTATCCCAATATACACGATAATGTGGTTCCACTTCGAGTTTCGACAGGGTAAAGACATAAAGAATTGGACGGTCAAGATCTGATTGTCACTCATCGGATCGATGACTGTAGTTTGATCCAAGAGGAACTAGGATGGCCAAAATTTCAAATTCCTCATATCACCTCAATACTAACACCATTTCAATGAGCTCAATGAGATATTTTTGATGGTGCAAACGAGAGCTCAAACGATCTCTATATATAAAAGTTATGGCCGATCAAAGTTCTGGTCCAACAAAAAAAAATTCAAAGTCACACAAACACGTGGTAGTAATGATGTGTCATGCTAATGTGGCAGTGATGACATGACAGTGGTGATGTGGCATGTTGACATGGTAGGTTGACATGGCATGATGACATGGTAGTGATGATGTGGCAATGTTGACGTGGTAGTGACATGTGGTAGACAGGTGAACTAGTGAGCAAGTGACACATGGCACTATGTGGCACACGGATGGTCATGAAATATTTCATTGGTTATGGTTTATTTATTTAAAAAATGAATTGAAATTGTTTTTAAACATATAACAAATATTTAATAAAAAACATATTCCATTAAAAGTGGATCCAATCTCCATTAAAAGAGGATCCAAAATCCATTAAAAGTGGATTTGATTATTTTAAAATATGTCGATTTGTTATATGATATATGGTTACAAACCATATATATTATACGATTGTTAAAACATATATTTCATACCCATTTAAAATAATGGTCAAAGCTATTAAAAATGGGGAATCATATCACATGGATGGATTATTTCACATGGTTATGGATTTTAACCATATATATATGGTTCACCAAAAGATAGTTGGCCATATATTACATATGGGATTTTTAAAGACCATATGATTATTATTTATGGTTTTTGTTGCATAGGCCATATATTATTGGGGAAAAACCATATATGGTTGTTGAGATATATTGTTATGGTTAACCAATTAATTGGTTTGGCTGGACCATATATGTATTAAAGTTGATATTTGGTATGTTTTATTCCCCAAAAATGAGACCAAATCTCATTAGATGTGGGTGAAGGAAGACTTGAAGTATTGAACCTTTGGTATATAACCAAGGGAGATTTTACCATTGAGGGGAGACACTTTTCATTCCCAAAAGGCTTGTTGGTAAGGATGGAAGCCCGTAACAGAACATAGTTGTGTGTATAGTCATTTTTAATCATAATTTTGAGGCATATGCAATGGTGCAAACTGAAACTAGACTTGAGTAGCTGAATTGAGAGTCATTTCCAGAAGTTGTATGTGTTCATGTAATTTTGTCAATTTCATTGATTTAATGAAAAGGCCACTCCACGAGAAGTAGACCCGGAGACGTAGCCAGGGCTTCTAGTGAAATTTGTTATCAATTTTTGGTGTATTTGTGTAATTTTGATCTCTTTGATCTCCTCTTTACTGTTCAAAATATACTTATGTGAATGGGTTATGCAAGTTAATTTCATAAGTAAAGGTTCTAGTTAAAGTGAAGTTATCCACATAACAATGCAAGATGCACTGTCTATTTAAAAATCATGTTAACTAAGAAAATATTTGTTATCAATGAAGGATTAATGATTAAATTGGTTACTAAAGACTTCTAAGATCAAGTGGTATCGGAGTAGGGTTGACAGGTGGATGATTACAAGAGATAGAAACAAGCAAGGTGAAGGCAAGCTTGCAAGTTACAATCCAGAAATCCAAAGGAGACTTCGTAAACGTGAGATGGATTCACCAAGAAGGTTAGGTCCTTACGAATCTGGAGATGATTTCTTCTAGGAATTTAATTTTATTCAATCCATGGTGCAAGAAATTTACAATGAAAGAGGGAAACAAAGAGGTCAAATAATTGAAGAAGGTGAATCTTCGGTAGAAGCAGAAGGAGGAGGTGAAGGTGGTGGACCTTCAAAACCTTATTCACCACCACCATCATCATCTACTGATGGTGCAAGTGAACATTCTTCCAATCATAAGAATTCTAAAAGCCTTTTCATTATCATGATATGCCATTACTAAAGACAAATGTTAATATTGACTTACTTGTTTATGATGGAGAATTGAATGCAGAGAAATTAGACAATTGGGTAAAAAAGATAGAAGTTTATTGCAGGGTCAAAAAGATAAAAAAGGACATTGCAAAGATTTAGTTGGCTACTCTCTGCATGAGCGGTACAACTCTCATATGGTGGGAGAGTCGAGCTCAAGCGGATTTGGTACATGGTAAAATCATTTCCTCTTGGGTTGAATTTATTTATGCAATTAGAAAGAAATCCTATCCTTTGGCATATGCTCAAACATCTATGATTGAATGCTTACATCTAAAACAATTAAAAGGGAAACATGTTCAAGCTTATACACACGAATTCAAGAAGAAGGCTTTAGTATTGGAAATTCCATTACACACTTGTGAAACTCTTCTTAAATACATTGGTGGTTTACATTCTTATCTTCACCATACTATTTTTATGTTTAATCCTACTAATATTGACGAAGTGTCAGTACACGCTACTCATCTTGAATCTAACAAATGAAAGCATGGTATGGAGAATGAACCAACTAAATTTGAGAAGCAGACGAAGAAACATGAAAAGAAAACAACTACAGTGAAGAAAGAGAAGCTCACATGCACTCATTGCAAGAAGAAGGGGCATGATGAAGATCATTGTTGGAAATTGCATCCTGAGTTGTTACCAAAGAAGTTCCAAAAGAAGGAGGAAAAAATGTTGTTTCTACAGTGCAACATGAGTCAGGGTCCGATTCAGGCGATGAGACAATTATTACAACTATGGGTATCAAAGGTATATCACTTTCTAGTCCAAGTTCTACTATTCAATATTTTAAGACTGAAGATGATGATACGAAGATAAATGAGCTTTTCCATGTAAGAGTCATTGTAAAACATACAAAGCTAGATACTTTGTTTGATAGTGGGTCTCAAGTTAACTTGATTTCAAAAGAAATTGTTAAGGAGTTGGGTGTAAAGACTAAGCCTCATGTAAAACCATATCCCTTGGGATGGGTGCGGAAGAACACTTGATTACAGGTTACTAGAAAATATACACTCAAGTTTTCAATTTAATCCAAATTTACCGATGAGGTGGTACTATATGTTGTTCCTCTTGAAACACGTGGAATCATCTTGGGTAGCCCATATTTATGTGACTGAAAAGCCATATTTTATCATGAAGAAATTAAATATCACCTTCTTAAGGACAATGTTGAATATATTGTTCATGCTCATAAGATCAAGACTAATGAATCTTCAGTGAGTACAAGACAAATAAAGAGGCTTGTTAATGCTAGCAAATATCTTGTTCTCATGCTAGAAAACCAAAGAAACTCAGATGTAGTAGATATGTCTCCAGGTTGTGATCCAGATCATCTCCATGAGTTGGTAAAATCATTTGGTAAAATTGTTCAGAAGATAAAGCAATTGGTTGATTCATTTCCTTTGGTAGTAATGTATTTCTTACTATTTCTAGTCATTTTTTTTTATGGTTGATAGACATGATAGTGCATGCAAGAGATTGTCGAAGTAAGGAAATGAATGTTTATATCAACATTGTAATTGCAATTTTTACCATGGTTGGACAATTTGTTGTGATGCATCATGTTTTCACTATCTAGTTGTGATGGGTGGATTCTGGATAAGCGATGAGGCAATGCCCTCTCTTTATTAGTGATTGATCAACTTTTGGTGGTCCAAAATCTTTTCAATGGGGAGGAATGATCCAAGAGGATCCAGGATGGTCAAAATTTTAAAGTCCTCGGATCACCTCAAGACCAACAACATTTCAAAGAGCTCAACGAGAGCTTTCTGATGGTGTCAAAGAGACATCAAACGACCTCCGTATGCAAAATTTATGACTGGTCAAAGTTTTGGTCCAATAAGGAAAAATTCAAAGTGATAGAGACACGTGGTAGTGATGATGTGTCATTTTGACGTGGCAATGATGGAATGGAAATCATGACATAACAATGTTGATGTGGCATGCTGACATGGAAGTGACACGCGGTTGACAGGTGGACCAATGAGCAAGTGACACATGGTGCCACGTGGTGCACGGGTGGTCATGGAATATTTCATTGGTTATGGTTTATTTATTTAACAAAGAAATTGAAATTATTTTTAAACATATAACAAATATTTATCAAAAACCACATTCCATTAAAAGTGGATCCAATCTCCATTAAAAGAGGATCCAAAATCCATTAAAAGTGGATTTGGTTATTTTAAAATATGTCGATTTATTATTTCATATATGGTTATAAACCATATATATTATATGGTTGTTAAAACATATATTTCATACCCATTCAAAAAAATGGTGCAATCCATAAAAAGTGGGGAATCATCTCATATGGATGGATGATGTCATATGGTTACAGATTTTAACCATATATATATGGTTCACCAAAAATTAGTTGGCCATATATTACATATGGGATTTTTAATCACCATATGATTATGCCATAGTCTAAACATTCTAATTTGTGTCCTTTCTCCGACGATATTTTCTAGGGATATTTGTCCAAAATTGGGTGAGAAATTGTTAGATCCGCAAATTTAAGTGATTATTTCTGTATAATCTGAGTGTCGCGGGGTTTTTTCAGAATGATGAATCTATTTCAGCATTCAAAAATGGATTTTAAACAACAAAAAGTAGTGATTTCGTATATATTTTTTTATCCATATTTAGGAGCGGAATAAACTGATTAACATACTGAATACAATAAACACAAAGATAAGGAGAATAACACAAATATCCAGTGAACAATATCTTCTATTAAATAATGAAATAGGCTGAAATTGTAAAACTACAGAACTGAAAACTTGCTCGAATGGTGGTAGCTATCTCTGAGAAGAGATGTGGTTGCTAAGAATGGATTACAATGAGGCTCCATAGGCCTTTTTGATATTACTCATGAATGCCAAAACCCTAGACAACCAAAAACCTAACCCTAGAAGGTGAAACACCAAAAGTCATGTGGGCCCTATGGGTAAGTTGGTGTAATTTGGAACCTCAACTTCCTAGGGCCATAACTTTTGCATACGACCTTCGTTTTAGGCACATGATAGACCATTGGAAAGGTATTTTAGAGAGATACAAATTTTGCCATCAAACTGTGACTCTGTCTAAAGTTTGATTGTGGAGAGCCAAAAAAACAATGTTTAGGGCCCCAAAACGGACCTGAAAGTACATGAAGATGTGCTGACATGAAAACATACAAAATAAGCCAGTTGGATTAGGCGAGAGGCCACCCGTATCCACTTGGAGGATTTTTGGGGATTCAAAAAGCCCCAAAAGTGTAGAACCCACAATTACAAAGCAGTATAGAAGAACTTGCTGAACAAAAACAGACACGAGGAGCCAGTTGGAATAGGTGGGTGGCCACCAATATCCACCTGGATCAATCCTCCCCCCTTTGGAAGCAATGGTATCCATTGCATTGATTTCCCCCATCAGGTGAGGAAACTTCTACTGGATCTGGCCCCGGGTGAGCCACTTGACTTGGTCTATGAGTTTCCCTGCCTTGACAACTCGATAAAGTTGGATCCGTTGTTGGTGAGTGCCCTTGACTTGTGTGTCCACTATATGATCAGTGGATGCTTGTTCCATGTAGTCTGGGTTGAGCTCTATTGGTTTCAGTTGTTCTGCAATCTCATAAGTGTCCAATAATGGTGGAAAATATGGTCGAAGGATGTCCACATTGAATATTGGATGCAGACTAAGGAAGGGTGGAGTGTTGATCTCAAAAGAATTGTTACCCACAACCTTCGTGATAATGTAAGGCCCATAATGAAGTGGGAAAAGCTTCCGATGGGGCCTGATGAGACACTCCTTCTGCAGATGTAACCAGACTTTGTCGCCAACCTGAAACTGGTGTGGTAACCTGTGTTGATCATGGCGTTGCTTGTACTTAGCATTGGATTTATACAAAATCTCCTGGACCTGTTGGTAGATGTGCTAAATCTGCTCAATGAATCTAGTGGCTTTGTTGATTACAGACTGATCAAGGGAAGAGTCTGTCTGTCCGGTGGAAAGAGGGAGTGAAACATCAATGGGTCCCAAGGGTTGGAATCCCAGACCCACCTGAAATGGGCTATGGATGGTGAACTTTGGAGAGCCTTGTTGTAACTATGTTGGACATATGGGACACTCTCATCCTATGTACGTGAATGCTTGGAATTGTACATGCACAGGATGTGCACAATCATCCAATTGATGACCTTTGTTTGGACATCGGTTTGGGGGTGGAAAGAAGTATATTTTGTGAGATTGGTGTCCAACAGAGACCAGAGACTCAACCAAAAGGTGCTAAGGAACCTATTGTCTCGGTCGGAGATGATGGTCTGTGGTATCCAAAAGTGGACCCACACTCGTTCGAAGAAGAGCTTGGCAATATATGTCGCTGTGACATTCTTCTTACAGGCTGTGAGGATGGCCATCTTTGAAAAATGATCATCGACCACAAACACATAGTCATTTCCTTACTTGGTGGATGGAAATCCAGACATGTTATCCATTGAGATGGATTCCCAAGGCTTCTTGGGAATAGGAAGAGGGATATACAAGCCTTGATTCTTGATGGTTGGCTTGGCAATGGCACATGAAGTGCAAGATCTGATATACTTGTTGACATCCTGTTGAAGTTTTGGCCAATAAAAATGTTTTTGAAGAATGGCCACAATTTTCTCTACGCCAAATTGTCCTGCCACCCAACTGTAGCGGGCTTCCCAAATCATCTTTGCATGCTCACTTGTAAGAACATAGATATGGCCCAGGTGGCATAAAATTCTATCCTAAATGTGAAAATCAGTGACAGTTGTGTCTGTACCCAAGAGTTGATATGTGTTGGTGAATTCCAGATCTTGTTGATAAAGTTGGGGCCACTCAGATGCTTCATGTCCATAGGAATTGAGCACAATGGTGAGTGTAGCGACAGGGGGCCGACTGAGGAAATCAATGACACGATTGGAGATACCCTTCTTATACTTGATGTTGAGATGAAACTGTTGCAGGTAGGTGGACCACTTCTGATGGTGGTCATTCTGCAATTTCCCTTGTGTCTATATGAACTACAGAGGCTTGTGATTAGTGTGTATGACCGTCTCTTTCCCCATAATGTAATGTTTCCATTAGCGATAGGATTGTACAATGGAATACATTTCTTTGTCATAGGTGGGGTATTTTCGGACAGTATCATAGAGTGTCTCACTATGGTATGCCACCAGATGCCCGTGCTGAGTGAGAACTGCGCCCACAACATAGTCAGATGCATCAGTCTCAATCTCGAATGGTTGTTACAGATTGGGCAAGGAGAGTACTATAGTTGAGCACAAGTGATGCTTCAGATCATCAAATGCTCGTTGTTGCTCCTTCCCCCACACGAACTTGTCCCTTATTGGTTGTGGAGCCTGATTATCTTCCTAATTTAGAGGTCGTTTATTGTCAGCCGTGTTTATACCCCATGAAGTATTTACACCCCAGAACTATGTACACTCTTCCACGCGGGGGAGTGCAGAGGGGGGGTACCCCCTCTGCAGGGTCCAGGGGGGGCTATCCCCCTGGCTAGGGGGTCTGCGGGCAAGCGGGGGTTTGGGGGCGAAGCCCCCAAAGCAAAAATTGCCTTGTAAAAGTATATTGTAATTTCATTGTAAATCTAGACCGTTCATTATAAGGTCGCAGATCTAACGATAGAGATTATGTTAGGGTTTTTTTCCCTGGAAGGCAACCCTCTTTTATGAGGGAAATGTATTGCGGCTATGTATGTTGGTGAGTATTGTATTCTGAGAGAGTAGATTGTGAGAGAAAGAAGAGGAAGTTACAACGGGTTTTGTTGTAGGTTGTATCCCTTCATTTTGATGGATAATAATAAAGAAAGGACCTGGAAATTTATCTGGTGGACGTAGCCCACACTGGGTGAACCATGTAAAGCTGTCTCTCTCTTGTATTGTGTATCTTTTGTGTTTTGTTTCAGCATTTGTTTTATTTTATTTCTCTGCGGTCCTATTTTTCCTGGTTCGAGTGGGAGCTATGTCGAAAGATGGAAAGTTTAGGGTCGAGAAATTTAACGGCCAAAACTACCAGTTATGGAAGATGCATATGGAAGATTATTTATATCAGAAGGATCTATTCCTACCATTGAGCGGAGTAGCAAAGAAGCCAACGGCCATGAAGGACGAAGAATGGGAGATTCTTGATAGAAAGGCTCTAGGAACGATACGGCTGAGCCTGGCAGCGTCGATCGCTTTCAATATCTCGAAAGAAAAGACAACGAAGGGTTTGATGGATGCGTTGGCCAAATTGTATGAAAAACCCTCGGCGTCCAATAAGGTGGGTCTGTTGCAGATCATTTAAATGAATTTAATACGGTTACTAATCAACTAAGTTCTGTAAAAGTGGACTTTGATGATGAGGTTAGGGCTCTTCTAATCTTGTGCTCATTGCCAGAAAGATGGAATCTCTTGGTCATGGTTGTAAGTAACTTTTTCTCTGGTTCAAATACTTTAAAATTTGATGATGTTGTTGGTGTCATCCTTAGTGAGGAAATGCGACGGAAAAGCACAGGTGAGACATCAAGTAATGCGTTGAACATGGAGAACAAGGGAAGACAAAAGGATAGAGGAAAGGGCTCAGGGAACCGTGGGAATTCTAGGAAGGGAAGATCCAGATCCAGACTTGGAAATATAGAGTGTTGGAATTGTGGGAAGAAAGGACATCTGAAGAAAGAATGCAGAGCTCCAAAGAAACAAAGAGATGGGCAACAGGAGAGAAATCAGGAAGCAAATGTAACAGGTGATGTGTTACAAGATGCTTTGATTCTTTCTGTAGATAATATTTCTGAGTCTTGGGTAGTAGATTCAGGGGCTTCATTTCATGCCACACCCCATAGGAAACATTTTCT
>ML856407.1:8594-27672 GCA_009831015.1 Picea engelmannii
AGAGCACACGCTGAAGAAAGGGATAGGGGTTCCTTCTCCCTCCAGCGGAAGGTTCTTCGGGGCCCTCAACACAATGCTTTCCTTACAAAATGAATAGAACTGAACTGAGTGGTGAAAGAACTCTGGGTTAGGCCGCTGATGGAGTGTTTGTCAAAGACTGAGCTCTGAATCATCCGGGCAGCGTAACATTGCTTCGAATTCCCTGGTAAAACAGTGAAACCTCACGGCTATTTATAGCATTTCTCCAGGCGGTCACGTAACCATCTTCAAGTGTGAACACGTACCTGTTTAGGGTTCACTTAAGTCATTAATCCGCCGAATTTGCAGAGTCGACTCTGATTTGAGGGTCAAATCATCTTGGGGGCTGGTCCATAGGCGGTCGGGAGGCCGACTTATGCAATTAATGCACCGTATTAACAGATGCACGGGTTTTTGGTTTGACAGGCGCGCGTCGGGCGCGCATGCGCTAGTAACACGTTTTTGTCCCGTGCATGTGTGCGCGCATCAAGTTATTGTAAAGAGCACTTCAATTTTTGGTTACTTTGTATAGTTTTTGACCCTTCTGGAATGCTGTGAACTTAATTCAGTGCCATGAATGACTTCATTGTTGTTTTTATTATGTGGAGTTCTTGTCGCCATGTGCAGACGAAATTTCAGTGATAACACCTTGTTCCAATTCCAGCTTAAGGATTTGCAGAGGATACTCAAAGGCTCGAGTGGATTCTACTTAGGGAGAAGGGTCTAAATGAGGGGGTATTCACCACACTGTTTGGGATACCAAGATGATACACACTGCACTCCATGAGTTGTGTAAGAGCCAAAGACCTCCAAAGCTTTTTTTTGTTAGATTCCCATAAATGCATCGACCTTCTTCTGCTAATCTCTCAAATCCACTACATGCATCGTTGTGACCATTACACAGTTGTCTCTTGTTGCATTAATTCACTAAGTTTTTTGTTCAAATTATCACTACCATCAATCCCCCCTAATCCTATCATTGATGACATTGCACTAAGATTCTCTCACATCCAGCATGCAATGCTTAAGCCCTTTCTTAAATTCTCCTAACTCACAAGCAACATAACACCCCTTACTACAATGGAAATTCTCTATCCTACTCCAAGATAACAAAGAAACTAGGTTGGGGATAGGGTGGATAAGGAGACAAGGGCATAAAATCGAAACCAAGGGAGGGGAGCTCCCTCTTAAGCTTGAAGTTGTTGAATGGTAAGAACCTTTGGGAAATCAAATATAAAACAAAGATATGTCAAAAAATTGGCTTAGGTTGATGGATAGATGGTATGGATTGTTGGTTGTCATTGATGTCAACCATTGGAGAGTGATATTGTAGATTGATGTCAACCCTTGGAGAAATTTTGGTAGTGAATTCTGGTAGAACAAAGGATTGGGTAATGGACCCAAGGTTGTTTCATGTATAATGGTATGAGTTTTAATATATTTCAAGGTAAGAATATTCTGTATGGATAGTAAATGTCATTCAATTTCCGGTGGTATGTGGAACGCCACATAACTCCTCACGGTTAGAGAGTTATGGCCATGAGAAGTTGGAGAACCTGGGTTTGGGTAATGGACCCAAGTTTGTTTGATGGGTAATGGTATTAGTTTTGATATATTTGCAGGTACAACTATTCTAGATGGATAGTACATGTCATGTCATTTCTGGTGGTATGTGGAACGCCACATAACTCCTCACGATTTGAGAGTTATTGCCTTACGAAGTTGGAGGACCCTCATATGTTGGCTTGAATCCCCAAAAGGTCAAAGAAGTCAAAGAGCTTGAAAAGAAAAAATTATTATTTAAATGATAAAGTAAAGTGACAAATTCAAGAAGGATTATTTAAATAATAAAGTGAAGTGACAAAATCAAAGAAGATTATTTAAATGATAAAGTGAGGTGACAAAGTCAAGGAGGAATATTTAAATGATAAAGTAATAGAGAACTTTCTAATTATGGAAAGTGGTTAACCCTAAAAATGAGGAAAATAGGTTAAGTGGCATATAAATGGGTTAAGTGACCTAGAATATGATTCTAAGGAAGATATTTGGAGAGTATAAATAAGACGCAAGGCTCTCTCATTTTATATCACACTTGAGAATATTGAATATCTATAGGTGACTGAGGTAACCAAAGGATATATAAGCCAAATTTCATACGGAAGGTGAAGAAAAGAAGGTCAGAATTCAAGGAAGGATAAATTCTTTTGATGATGCTCTCTAAGGTATGTTATTTACAAGTCATCTCACCATTTTCGCAATAAAAAAATTTCTAGAATTATTCAGACTGTGAAATTGATAGGCCATTGAGGAAACATATCCAAGTATCTATGGTAAAAATTTCAACTTGTGGTTCATTTTATTTTTGGAGTTACACTTCGTGGAAAATAGGGTTTGTGGCTAGTCCTGAAACTAGTCTAAAACAGGTGTTTCGGGTAAAAATGTCATAACTTCTTCATAACATATCCAAATTCAGTAAGAGAAATTTTTTTGTTATAGTACAGTATTTAGTATTCTTTGTAACATTTTTAGATCCATTCAACAAATATTTTGTGTGGGGCATGCTCTACAAGGTTGCTCTCTACAATAAGCCAAGATTCAGCAAGCTATGCCATTTTTTCTATAACTCCTTTTCTGAGATGTTCCAAGTAGTGACACCTGGAGGAATTGCATAAAACACACTAAAAAACATTGTGTACTATTTTTAGATATTTATTCATTACAGGTACATAGTTATGATTATTTCAAGTTAGGGTTGTTGACTAATCCAAAACTAGTCATGTGAGACTAAAGAAAAGTTTGATGAAAATGCAAGTCTCTTGTTGTTAAATTTAAGGAAGGTTTGTAGGTATGTGATAATATACTACATGTCTATTACAGAGTTACAAATCATATTTGGATGATGAAATTGATGAGGGCATTTGGTTGAGGTACATGTCAAGTACATCGTTGAGACAAGTAATTGATGAGTTGGCACATACATGAGGTGCATCGTTGATGATGTTGGTACATCTTGATGAGTCATAGTTGATGAGTAGTTGATACATGATTGGTACATACTTGGTACATGGTTGGAGGCACTTGTTAGTATTATTTTTGACACATGGTTTATGGATGATGTAGCATACTTGTATTATTAGAAGCACATATTGATCTTGGTGATGATTATGAGTTGTTGTGTTATGCTTGGTTGATGCACATCTTTGAGAGTTGTCTTGGTGTTTGATCTTGGTGAGTATATATGATTTGGTTGATAAGATTGATTAGACAGGTTGTTTTGATATGTTGTTTGGACAAGTTGTTGTGACAGGTTGTTGTGACAGGTTATTTGTACAAGTTTGGTGCATGGTTGATGCACTTGTTCATAGTACAGGTTGAGGCACAGGTTGGTACATGGTTGATGCACTTGTTTATGGTACAGGTTGATTACAGGTTGTTTGGTACAGGATGGTGCATGTCTGATGCACTTTTTTATGGTACAGGTTGCTGCATGGTTGATGCACTTGTTTATGGTACAGGTTGATGTATGGTTCAAGTTATTGGTATAGGTTATTTGGTGCGGGTTGATTGGTATAGGTTTACATCAATATATCTCACAGTGATACTATGACAGTGGTTCCATCATTCTACTTATACATCAGGGTGGTTGTACGGGGCAAGGACAGGTGGTTGTAGCCACCTTCCGGTTGTAGCCTCCTTCTGGTTGTAGACAGAGAATAGGGGAGTTGGAGCTTCCCGCGGTTTGTAGCCTGAGAAACTAGGGGGTTGGAGCCTCCTTCTAGTTGCAGCTGGAAAATAAAGGAAGTCGGTACTTTCAATGAATGTAATTCTTCAAGACATATAAGAAAAATCATTATGTGGTTTTCTCCCACTTTGGGTTTCCACGTAAAACATTGGTGTACTGTGTATGTGTATGATTGGTCATTTGTTCATTGCTTATTTACTCTGCAGTTATTGGATGATAATGCTACATTGATATAAAACTTGGATTATATGGTTAAAAAGGATCAAATTTCTCTATTATTGATTCACCCCCCTCTCAGTAATACAACAATTGGTATCAGAGCGAGGTTCCTTCAGGAAACAATTTAACCACTGGAAGGAGATCATGGATTATTCTGAGAATGGAGTACCAATGTTTAATGGTTAGAATGGTTTTAAGTATGAGATGTGGAGCATAAGGATGAAAGTGATTTTACAGGCACATGGACATTATATTTGGCTATTAGTTGTTACAGGATATGATAGTTCAAAAAGGGCAAACACTGCAGCCAAGAAGGAATTGAGGAAGAATAAAAAAATAGCAATGGATTTCATCTAGGAAGGATTACCTAATCCGGTAAGAGAAAAGGTTGGTAAATGTTCATCAGCAAAAGAAATTTGGGATAAGTTACATGACATGTATTCTTCACCCATCACAGATTCATAAAATGTCAAAGAAGATGTAGATACAAATCAAGAAGAATTATGTTCAGCATGTCAAGTAGATTCAAAAGATGAAGAGTGCAT
Source organism: Picea engelmannii (assembly GCA_009831015.1). Lineage (NCBI taxonomy): Eukaryota > Viridiplantae > Streptophyta > Pinopsida > Pinales > Pinaceae > Picea > Picea engelmannii. The sequence continues at coordinate 13,119 of ML856407.1, forward strand.
AATCACCAGAGGTATGTTGTTTTGTTTTAATTCTGAAAAACGTGGACATCTTGAAATAGAATGCCATGAAGGAAATGAGACAAAAAAAATAATTGAAAAGGAAAACAATTTTGAAGAAGAATTGATTAGTGCTTTAGATGAACTAAGAGAAGAAAACAATTCACTCAACAAAGAATTGATGAAACAAAAGGAAAGTGTTCACATTTTTTAAGAATCCCAACAGGTCATCGAGAACTTAAGAACTCAACTAGAAGAATCCAGAAAGATCAAAGAAAATCTTGAATATCAAAAGTAGTGTTTGGAAACAAACATAGCAGCATAGAAGGAAGAAGCAGAAATGAGAGAGAAGATATTGACAAATCATATTAAGGAAAGAACTAACAATCTAGCTTGAGGTGAAGTTTGGTCAAGAAGAGAAAGGACTTGAAGAAGAAATAATCACATTAAAAACTCAGCTTGAAGAAGCAAAAAGAATAGAAGAAGTCATGAAGTCTTAGTTAATGAAGAAAGAAGAAGAGGTTGAGAAGCTTGAAGAAGAAGTTGTCACATTGAGAAGTAAAATCATCAAGCTCAACAAGAAAGTTGAAGAGACAGAAAAATCCACATCAGATAATGAAGAGAAGCACTCTAGGTTGCTAGAAAATGAGAATGAAGAAAACAGAAAGAGTTATGCAGAAGTACTCAAAGGAAGGAATCATGTTCAACCAGAATCTAAGAAAACTATTGAAGATACATCTTCAAGAATACCATCCATGTTCAAGCCACAAAGAAGATTCAATCATGATCATGATCAGTCAAGGAAAAAATTCAGAAGGACTACGCAACAAAGAAGATCATTCACTCCCAGGTATGCAAATTTATTTTATGGTAATTGTTTTTATTGTACTAACTTTGGACATAAGGTTGTAGATTGCAGGGATTATAAAAGAAATGTTCAAGCAAGAAGTGCCTATGTGGTCGCACGTAGCATTGAGTGTTAAAAATGTCATAACTATGGACACATAGCTAGTGACTGTAGAAGCATGATCGATACTTACATGAAAGAGAATATGGATATCAGATATAAGAAAGTATGGATAAGAAAATAGGAAGAACATGTGAACAAAGACTAGGTACCATAGATCACAAGATTGGCAATAAAACGAGATGAAGAAAATTATACAGAGAAAAGGAAAGATGTCAGATACATAAAGGTTTGGAAAATAACTGAAATAAAGGAAGGATAGGTAAATAAGGAACAGGTTCAAGAGATTGTACTTTCAAGCATTGTAGTGAAAGATGAATCCACAAATAGAAAGAAAGAAGTCAGAGCTCAGAGAGATAATGAATCTACCAATGAAGATGATGATGAATACACATCAGAGCAGGAATTTTTTTGAGCCATCTGGCTTAGAGTCTCCCAAGTAATATGAATATTATACTGGGCGAGTCTATGTGATAGTTGTGATAGACCAAAGAACCATCCTTTGAGTAGCTTCCAGATTTTGAGAAGACAAATTGAGAGCAATAAATTAGCAGAAGTACAATTTGATAGATTAATCAAGACTTCATGATAGTATAGTGATAAATGGGTCATCATTATGGACAGTTGCGCAAGTAGAGTCTTGGACAGTATGGAAAGAGTGGATGTGTAAGAACACTTAGTAGGTTTGGACAGATATATGATAGTGGACGAGAGAATGGATTCATATATTGGTTTAGAGAGTGGTTCATAGACAAAGGAACATTATCATAATGGATGATAATTACACAAGAAATGGCTTGAACAATGCTAATGGATTCCAAATTGACAGATTTTTTTGGACACATGCAGTGCATACATCAATTCACATTCAAAACAGAGTAATGCTTAGAAACAACAATGACAAAACTCCATATGAACTATGGAAATGAAGCGCAAACAACAACCTCTACATCAAGGTAACTCAAGGTAATATTTTATTAATTGAAATTTATGTTGATGATATCTTTTTTGAAGTACTAATGACAGGTTAAGCCAAAAATTTGAAAAGGATATGAAGAATGAATTTGAAAATTCATTATTTGGAGGACTATCCTTTTTTTGGGGTCTTCATATATGTCAAAGAAACAAGGGAATTTTTATTTCTCAAACTAAGTATATCATAGAAATGCTAAAGAGGTTTGGAATGGAAGATTACAAGCCAATTACCACTCCTATGCAAACCAGTTGCAAGTTGAGCAAAGATAATGATTCAAAGTCTACAAAATAGAGGCAATACAGGTCAATGATTGGTAGCTTACCATATGTGACAGCATCCAAACCAGATGTAATGCAGGTAGTTTGAAAAGTGGCATGATTTCAAGTAGCACTAAAGGAATCACATTTATTAGTAGTATTGGCACAGGGGAAGACCTAGGGTTCAACGCTCAAGAGCGCACCAACAAAAACCTAACTATCGGCCCTTTCAGCAACACCTGCGAAGCAAATGAATTCTCACTGGAGGTAGAGGCAGGGGTGGTTGCGGGAATCAAATGTATGCAACCTTAGATGTGACACCGATATGTGATTGTAGCACCTTAACAAACCACTTAGAAATACAGTTCATCAATATTTAACCAGTATCTACTTTGCATATAAGACCCTAATTACAGAGCATCGCAGTATTCAACCAGATCTAGCATCTCACATCACTTAGCATAAAGAAACAGATCAGATCTAGCAGATTCAAGCACTAATCACATTCACATAGTTCATATCTAGCATTCATTCACAGTATTAAGCACAAGACAACATCAGATCTATCTATCATCTAACAGTGCACTCAACATTCAAGCAGATAAACAAGAGAGAAACCATAAAGAAAAAAGCATTAACAACACAGAATATGTGTGTTTCACCCCCACCCTGGGGCTACATCCACCAACTCTTTGTCTTCTTTATTATCTTTCTTCAATCATTTACATGCACAGAGCCACAAAACCCCTATTTTGCATAGGATATGAGATCTGCGCACTTCGCTAGATCTTCCTTCCTCGAGCTAGGTTACAGCACTAAGCCTCTTCTCAATCTCTTAAAACCTCTTGCACTCAGCCTTCCAAGTCTCACACAGCATGCACAAATCATGTACAACTATCACTTGCACTTAGCACTTAACATCACACACTTGTGTCACCTTCGATCACATAGATCCAGAAACTTTTAGCACTTAGCACACTAACCTCTTCTTACATCGCTTAGATACTTATTTATACATTACAAAAGGGCCTAAGCATGGGTAAACCCATAGGCTGACATCCCCATACCCATTACATTATCCCAAATCCAAAAAAGTCCTAAAAAGGGGCCGATATCCCATGATCTCTGCTTCGACTTGCACTCTGCCATCGACTACCTTTCGAAATCCTAAAAATAGGTCAAACATGAACAAGGACCCTCAAAACTTGGTCAAGGGACAACAGGCCCCCAACACTCACCTGTGACTTGTCCCGAGTCACTCTTATCTGGGTAGATCTACCTCAAAATCCTTGAGATTGGCTCGATATTCTTCGACCTGTTGTTGTTCCATGACCTCTTGTTCAGTGAACTCTTGGATGACTGCTTCGTTGACAGATCCTTCCAAGCGTTGTTTAGCTGTAGTGATGAATTTCTCCAGTTCTTCTCCTCAGCCTTTGATCTCTACGAACAGTTGGAAAACCTCATCCTGTATAGGTTGGAGCCTCTAAGTCACTTCCATGAATCTTCTCTAAATGGTGTGGACCTGTTTTTGAGCAGTGCGAAGCTCTTGGGATCGCTTCATCCTTTCAATATCTGATAGGGGATTCAACTGTGCCTATACTATTTCTTCTCGGTTCTTCGCCTCTTGGAGTTGTGACTCCAGTGCCTTCAGTTCAGGATTCTCAGTGAGTCTCTCATAAGTTTGGGCACTGCAATCACTTAGTTGTTTAAATTCCATGGCGAGGGCCTTGATTCTTTCAACTATGCTTCGGGAAGTTTCTTCTCTTTGATCCCTCACATCCTGTGGGGTGTTGGGCACTGTGCGGAGCTCTAAGTCTGTTATTCTTTGTTGTAGCTATCGGATATCTTCCATGAGTTGTGCCACTTGATTCCCTACTAGTTCTTCCTCCTTCGGATCCAAGCTCGTCACAGAGCGAAGTGCTCTATTGACTTCTTATTTCACTTTGAGCTATTATATGATCAACTATGATTTTTCTTGCTAGATTTGTGCTTTCTCCTCTTCAAACTTTGTCTAGAGAGCAACCTTCCCCTGCTCCACAACTCGGTGTTGTTCTACGACTACTTCTTGCACATGTTTCAAGGCTTGTGTGGATTGTTATGTTTCTTCCTGTGCGCGATGAAGGCAAGCTTCAGTCACATAAGATAGTCTGCGAAGTTGGTCTAGCTCATATCCCAACTCTGGTTCTTTCGACGACAGGGGTGCAGTTTGTTGGACAACTGAGAGGGGGGGGTGAATCAGTTGTTACCGTGCTTAAACAATCATGCTTCTTTTAAACTCTTTGCTGAGACACCAAATGATGATCACAATAATGCAAGGAAATAAACAATGGCACATTCAGCATCCGTCACATATATGAGAAACAAAGAGACAGATATTTCCTGAGGAAACCCATACAGGGTAAAAACCTCTTTTTCTTTATATCATAAGTAATGGTTACAATCTTTACAATATCATACATATGAGCACCAACTCATAATGAGGCTACAACCTTTGTTTAGCAAGCTGTAACTTGCTGAGAGCACCAACTCTCTGTTTTCTCTAGCACCCACTAGAAGGAAGCACCAACTTCCTGGTTTTTCTAGCACCAACTAGAAGGAATCACCAACTCCCTGGTTTCTCTAGAACCAACTAGAAGGAAGCACCAACTCCCTGGTTTCTCTAGCACCAACTAGAAGGAAGCACCAACTCCCTGTGTTCAAGCACCCACTTGAACCTCTGAGGACAACAGTCCTCCCTATCACCTCCCAACCACCCTGAAATATAAATCTTTGCTACAGAAACTTATTACAGTGATATGATGTTCTACAATGGCTTACCAGACTTATCATTGTTCTGTTGCATTTCATTGCTCGGTCTGCCTCATTGCCTTTCTGCTCACACCACTTGCGTTGTCTATTCTTCTTCTTTTTATGCTCTATGTGCCATCTCCATTCTCTACACAGTTCCTCTTCTATGCTATTCAGCTGCTGCACTTGTGTGCCATCTCCATTCTCTGCACAGTTCCTCTTCTATGTTATTCAGTTGTTGCACTCTCCTCCTTCGTCACACATGAATTACCTTCACCAACAACATTCACAGCAACCTCCAACCCCAACAACAACCCAATCTCTTCTTTGTTCCGTGTATTTATAGCTTCTGTGCACCTTGTGCCTTCAATGTTCTCCATGCCTCTGCATGCATACTCTCTGTCATTATCCTCCACCTCTCGAGTGCTCTATCTGATCATCATCATGACTCTTCAGCTTCTCTGGTGGTTCGCCCCGCATGTCCAGTATCACTGGGTGTTATGCTGAGATTCCTCAGCCTCTCTGTCAGTTGAGACTCTTCGTCTTCTCTGTGACAATCAAGCTCACCTTCTCTGTTTCAGTTACAGTCTCAATCCCATCCAGTTGTCAATTGCCTCCATGAGTCGTCTTCATTCCACTGGCAGATTCCATGTGACTCTTCTACTCCTCTGGAAATCACACCGAAGTCTCTTTGCATCCTCTGGTAGAGACCATCAATGGTTACTGGCAGTTTCACTGTGTCGTGCAATAGTAGCCCTCCGATCTTTTTCAAATTCACCTGCACCGTTGGATTAACTCTGAAGGGTATTGTCATTATTTACCCATTTTACACTTTCGCTGCAAGCTTATGATCTTCATCGACCCTAATCGACGGTTCATGATCTTGATGAATCAACGGTCCTGATCTCATCGTGATCTCGCATCTCATTGTTCCTTCGATGGTGATTCTCGTCACTCCCAGTTGCGATAGTCGAAGCTCCGAGATGGAGCTCAGATCAACGATCCACATTCTTGGTAATCCGACGGTCCTGATATTCTTGCAATCTCGCATCTCACGATTCCTATGATGGAGTTTCTCGTCATTCCAAGTCGTGATAGGCGAGGCTCCGAGATGAAGCTTTATGGTGCTATGATCTTTTTCCACGCGTCCTCTTGATCCAACAGTCCTTGATTAAATCGTGATCTCACATCTCGTTGTTCCTTTGACTTTCCAGTCAGCGACATGACGATCTCTCGCCACGTGTGATCCCCCGCGCAGATCCAACGGTCCTCCTGTGATCCGGATCCGATGGTTTTCCTTCTCTCGCTACCTCGCGACCTCGCGACTTGGAGTACCCAATGTTTGGACTCTCAACCTGCGAACTCCCAAGTTCGCGAGATCTCTCGATCTCTTGCCACCTGTCCCCCCAGATGGACGGCTATAAATCTCTCGCCACTTCGTTGCCTCACGACTTTGAACACCCAATACTTGGGCCTTTATCCCGTGAACCCCCGAGTTTGCGAGATCTCTCCGATCTCTGCCATGCGTCCTTCCCAGATGGACGGTCCTAATCTTTTCGCCACTTCATCGCCTCGCGTCCTCGCGCCTCGCGACCTTTAACACTAAATCCGCTCTTCTTTTTTTTATTCAGATCTGACGGCCCTCATGATGTTGGGAATTTTGGATGGGATCCAATGATCAGCAACGCTTCTCCTCCTGAGCCTACGTTGTTCCTGTTTTTCCATCGATGCACATTTTGATCCTGCCATCTTCATTGTTGTACTTTCCATCAATGACAAGCATACGCTATCTGTTAAACATTTTCCAACACAGTTGACACTGTGCGACTCGACTGAAGGGCCTGTTGTACCCCTCTGAGTTCAACCTCGACTCTTTCGTACATTTCCTCCTTCTTGGCTTCATGTTTCTGTAATATTTCCTACGAGGCATCGTTCATATCTACGATGATGAAGTCAAAGTCATCGATAGTGAGCACAGTCTGCATCTTAGTCATGGTCACTCTGGATTTCTTCTAGGAAGTGGGTTTCATGGGAGAAACCTTCCTTTTCTTCAAGGTATCAGCCTCATCAGCAGGATCCTTGGGCGGTGTTACTTCTCCCTGCTTTTGTTGGTCTTCTTTGTCGTTTGTCTCTTCTACTTCATCATCACCCCCTCGGCCAAGTGATAATGAAGTAGTCTCTTATGATGCGCTGCTCAAGTCTTGGACTTCTTCGGTCTTCTTCCTTCTACTAGTTCTAGGATTTTCATGTTCTTTGTGAGTGGCCTCTGAGATGTCAAGTTTAGAATCAAACATCTCTGCAGGGTCAGTAGGGAGAAGGAGGTATGCTAACTAGTCCTTAGTTATCTCCTCGATCTCCTCCTCTGTGAGCTTGTAGTATGACTACAGCTCCTCTTTGTGCTCATCTTCTCGCGCAGTGATATAGATGAAATGTTGATCTGTGTGGAACTTCATAAGGGGTATGAACCATTGTAGGGTGTTTGGCGTCATGTGAGGTTTAGCTTCAATAGCCCTCTTCAATTGGAGATAATACGTATGAAATACCACGTTTGACTGCCACTATTTTCCCATATCACTCAAGTACCAGAGCATGGTGAACTTCGTAGCAAGCAGATCGAACGGCTCGATGTCTAGGAAGGTCGCACCTTTTGGCATATCCCAAGCAGAAAATGCGATGAGGATCAGGAGACAACTAAAGTGGAACTTGTAACCCTGAGCTTGTGTCAATCCAATTCGAGCTGGTTAACTAGGTACTTCTCCCAGTTCATCTGTAGGCCTTCCACGCACTTCTCTTTGAGGTCCATAACAAACCCTGTAACCTGCATAGGTCTATTCTTCCTCACCAACTTCCCTGTGATTAATTGGCATGCTAGGCCCACTGCGCCATTCTTGATGGAGGATACCTTTTAGCCTCATGTCCCCTTATCAACATCGCCTAGGTATCCTTGATCTTATGTGATAATGTGTGATCGGTAGCCTTCCCTGGATAGAAGTCTTGTGGGTCTGGTCCTTGCATGCACAATTCGGTGATCCTATGGATTAGTGTCAGATCGAATGTGATACAGTGGTCTAACCATAAGTAGCCTCCATGGTAGCATGAGAGCAGGAGCTTAACACAGGCATTAACCTCCTAATGCCTTCTAAAGTTTGGGATATTTATTACATTCAACAGGGTGGACTGCGCGAGGCTCATCGTCCATGGATGGGGGATTATTTTTTATTTCTTCCCCTTCGTCCTGGTCAAGTATTTATAAGGGGTGAGCATGCTATGGTTCTTGTGGTCTCATAGGATGAAGTCATTGAAGTTCAACATTGCAATCTTATCCTGCTGCGCTCTAACTACACGTATCCCCTTTGGGAGGTACATAGTAACCAGGGTGTAATCAAAGTCTCTAGGCACACTATCACGACTCACTGCGTCAGACAGAGGTGGGATGTAGTTGGGTAAGATGGTCGGGATTACCTTCTCATTTTATAGGTCATCTCTGTGCTTGGTTCTCTTTTTTGGTGCGACTCGGTATGGTCCGGATCCGTGAGCAGTCGATGGACAGGCTTGCACTCCTCTCGTTGATGATGCTTGTACCCCCATAGACATTACCCTTTCAGACATTACTCTTTCAGTCATGATTTCGATGAGTACCTCCTTCACAGAATCTTTGACTGTGCTAAGTTCTTCAGACATACACGCTCATGGTTGAATGTCTCGGGTTTGAAGGGAAACTACTCAATGCAACGAGATAAATGGTGATAGTTCGATGATCACTGCATGAAATCAACTAATCTGCGGGCTCATATAATCATGGTTGGAAAAAGTGTTCTCAGTGTAATGCTTGATGGAATAAGTAGACAACTAGGTAACGGATCTTCTCCAATGGGCGAGAATCCTTCATTAATGCAGTTATGTCTGTTACGGTGCAGTCCCAACGGTCTGGTGGCGAGATTTCTGACCATAAATGTCGTTCTAACTGTTCGGGGTGTTAGTCTAATTGTTATAATTTTTTCAATGGCTATATTGCTTTGCCATGGTGAAGTTCCATGTGGCGTTGTTTTGTTATCCCGATGAAGTTCCAATTTTGCAAATTTTCCTTCTACGAAGTTCCCTCTGGAACCTTCTGTAACCTTTCGATATTTCCTCTCTTCTTACTTAGTTTTCTAGCCTTCTTTCTGGTGATCTACATCTCAGCATTCCTCTTTCCATTATGATTCTTGTTTCTTTTGGAATAGTAACTTCGCGTTGTTGAGGTTCTTTCATAGGAGTCAAGGGAAATACTTCTTTTCTCTCTGGGGTAGGTGCTTCAGTCTTCTGTGATTCTTCTTGTGTTATTTCAACTTCAGCATCCAAGTTTTTGGTCTTAAGCAACTTCGATCTGTTCTCATGTTCCGAAATCAAGTGTGCTATCCTTATTGTCATAACATCTTTTAATTCTTTATTCTTCTGCTCTAAGTCTTCCTCTTCATTTCTTCTGGCTTGATCCTTTTCAATCCAAGGTTTTCCTAGTAACATAACAAATGGGGCGTTGTTCTCAATAAATTTAACAACCTCAAAATCTTCCTCTATCGAAGATCTATGAGCACTCATAGATTTCTGGGTGAGTCTTCAACATAGGGTTATCAGCTTTCCTCTAAATAATCCTATTCCTCCTAACAAAGGGATTATAGTAGGATTTTCCAAAATTTCTCAAGTTCTTTCTGTCATGATATTCACCTGTGTTTCTTCATCCAGAACACAGTCAATGTCAAAGTCTCTTATTATTGCTTCTATGTATTCTTTTTCTTTGAATATCTTTGATAATTTGATATTTTTGTGATCATTCAGGGTTTCTTTCATCTGCAATAGTACAGTCTCTAATTCTCTCTGGGGTTCTCTCATGGTCTTAGTTACTTGACATTTCTCAGGGTTTCCTTGTCTCATATTCATTCTTTCAAGTTTAGTAATCATTATAGAAAAATCTAAAACCTCATGATCCATATCTTTACAACAAAGACAACTAAGTATTTTACCAGGGCATTCCTTATCTAGATGTATCGGTCTTCTGCAACTGTAACAAAGAGTTAATCCTCTCTTCCTCTTAAGTGATCCCCAGCCTTTCCTGTACTGCACACTAGGATCATGATAGCTAACCTGCAAAAAAATCTTTCTAGGATCCTGCATCCATTTGTTAGTCCAAACATCCTTTATATGCATAGGAATAACATATATTTCATTATTTCTATCAGATCTACTCAAATTAGACCTTCTTTCATCTAGTTGTGCCCTACTTTTCAAGCTAGGAAAAAATTTATCAAACATACCTAGATCCATACTTTAGAAAAAATTTCCACTTATCCCACTTCTAACAAAGCACAAAGCTTACATATCTTACCTCTTTAATCAAAAATTCGCACTTTTACCTTTATCAGAGCACAAAGATTTCAGATCTAAAAATTTTCACTATTCTTACCTCTTTTCTTCAGATCTGACTTTTCTTCTTGGAACAGAACTTCAGTAGAATGTTGCACACTAGGGAAACAGATCTACGCACATGGCTTTCTGTTTTCTTCAGTTCCTAGTAATCCCAGTTTTAGGTCCGATATTGTCACAGAGCTTCCTCTTCCTCAGTTCCCAGCAATCACAGTTTCAGGTCCGATCTTTTCACAGAGCTTCCTCTTCCTCAGTTCCCAGAAATAATAGTTTCAGGTCTCGGTAAAGGAACCATTTGTTGGCACAGGGGAAAACCTGAGGTTCAATGCTCAAGAGAGCACCAACAAAACCCTAACTATCAGCCCTTTCGGCAACACCTGTGAAGCAGATGAAGTCTCACCTAAGGTAGAGGTAGGGGTGGTTGCAGGACTTAGATGTATGCAACCTTAGCTGGGACAACGATCTATGATTGTATCACCTTAACAAAGCACTTATAAATATATTTCATCAATATTTAACCAGTATCTACTTTGCATATAAGACCCTAATTACATAGCATCGCAGTATTCAACCAGATCTAGCATCTCGCAGCACTTAGCATAATGAAATAGATCAGATCTAGCAGATTCAAGCACTAATCACATTCACATAGGTCAGATCTAGCATTCATTCACAGTATTAAGCACAAGGCAACATTAGATATATCTATCATCTAACAGCGCACTCAACATTCAAGCAAATAAACAAGAGAGAAACCATAAATCACAAATCATTCACAACACAGGATATATGTGGTCCACCCCCACCACGGGGCTACGTCCACTAACTATTTGTCTTCTTTATTATATTTCTTCAATCAGTTACATGTACAAAGACACAAAACCCCTACTCTTCATAGGACAGGAGATATGCGCACTTCGCTAGATCCTCCTTCCCCGAGCTAGGTTACAGCACTAAGCCTCTTCTCAATCTCTTACAGCCTCTTTCACTCAGTCTTGCAAGTCTCACATAGCATGCACAAAGCATGTACAACTATCACTTGCACTTAGCACTTAGCATCACACACTTGTGTCACCTTCGATCACATAGATCCAGAAACTTTTAGCACTTATCACACTGACCTCTTCTTACATCACCTAGCTACTTATTTATACAATACAAAAGGGGCCTAAGCATGGGTAAACCCATGGGCTGACATCCCCATACCCGTTACATTATCCCAAATCTCAAAAAGTCCTAAAAAGGGGCTGAGATCCCACGATATCCGCTTTGACTTGCGCTCCACCTTTGACAGCCTATCAAAGTCCCAAAAATAGGTCAAACATGACCAAGGATCCTCAAAACTTGGTCAAGGGCCAACAAGCAGTGAAGAGGATTTTCATATATCTCAAAGGAACAAAATAGTTTGGATTATGATATCCAAAAGGAAAGGATCTATCACTTATTGCCTACACAGATGCAGATTGGGCAGGTTTCATTGATGACCGACGAAGAACCAGTGGAGCAACATTCTACTTGGGTGAGTGTTTAGTATCTTGGATAAGAAAGAAACAATCATCAATATCCTTATCTATATTCGAGGAAAAGTATATTGCAGTAGCAACATGTTGTACATGGGTTCTATGGATGAAACAAACTTGACATATATACAGGTTGAGTATGATGAGCCCATTCCAATCTATTGTGATAATACAAGCATCATGAGTATCTCAAAAAACTCGGTGATGCACTCCAAGACGAAGCACATTCCAATGAAGTATCACTTTCTACGGGAATAGGTTGCAGAGAAGAACATCAGAGTTGAATATGTGGGAACAAAAGAACAAGTGGCATACATCTTTACAAAATTGCTTCCACGGGAAGCCCTTGAGTATCTTCACCGGAGACTAGGAGTAATTTCTACTCCAAAATGAATTCTTTTGAATGCATATCTTATATGTCTTAGATGTAAATGAGGAAGCACCATAAATAGGACAAAGGGGGAGAGATTTATCATCTACAAAGGTAAATGCTTGGAGAGAGAGCATAGAGGCATGTTTCCAAGGGGATCGATTGTCACAAGGGAAGAATGAGCAATATGACTTCAGAGTGATACCCTTTGTCAAAGAGGGAGATATTATTCATATGAAGAGAAAGAGAGGAATCAGAGGCTTATAAACACAAAGAAAAATTAAAGGCACACGGACAGGGGGAGAAGCCCCAAAGGGAGATACCCTTTTCCATTGATGTCAAAGGGGGAGAGATAGAAACATTGATGAAGAGTATAAGCATGAATGTTATCATGACTAATTGTTGTCATCAATGTTGGTGTTTCCATCAATGCCACAGGGGGAGATTGTCAGACAGTTGGATTAGGTTGATGGATAGTTGGTATGGATTGTTGTTTTTCATTGATTTCAACCATTGGAGAGTGATATTGTATATTGATGTCAACCCTTAGAGAAATTTCGGTAGTGAATTCTAGTAGCACAAAGGTTTGGGTAATGGACCCAAGGTTGTTTCATGTATAATGGTAGGAGTTTTAGTATATTTGAATTTAATACTATTCTATATGGATAGTACATGTCATTCCATTTTCGGAGGTATGTGGAACGTCAAATAACTCCTCACGGTTAGAGAGTTATGGCCATGAGAAGTTGGAGAACCTAAGTTTGGGTAATGGACCCAAGTTTTTTTTATGGATAATGGTATGATTTTTTATATATTTGTAGGTAAGACTATTCTATATGGATATTACATGTCATGTCATTTATGGTGGTATGTGGAACATCACATAACTCCTCACGGTTTGAGAGTTATGGCCTTTCAAAGTTGGAGAACCCTCATATGTTGGCTTGAAGCCCCAAAAGGTCAAAGAAGTCAAAGATATTGAGAAGAAGAAATTATTATTTAAATGATAAATTAAAGTGACAAATTCAAGAAGTATTATTTAAATAATAAAGTGAAGTGACAAAATCAAAGAAGATTATTTAAATGATAAAGTGAGGTGACAAAGTCAAGAAGGAATATTTAAATGATAAAGTAATGTGGGACTTTCTAATTATGGAAAGTGGTTAACCCTAAAAATGAGGAAAATAGGTTAAGTGACCTAGAAATGGGCTAAGTGACCTAGAAGATGCTTCTAAGGAAGATATTTGGAGAGTGTAAATAAGAGGCAAGGCTCTCTCATTTTATATCACACTTGAGCATATTGAATATCTATAGGTTACTGAGGTAACCAAAGGATATCTAATCCTAATTTCATAGGGAAGGTGAAGAAAAGAAGGTTGGAATTCAAGGAAGGATAAATTCTTTTGATGATGCTTTCTAAGGTATGTTATTTACATGTCATCTCACCATTTTTGCAATAACTTTTTTTCTAGAATGATTCAGACCATGAAATTGAAATTGAATTGAGTAAACATATCCAAGTATATGTGTTAAAAATTTCATCTTGTGGTTCGTTGTATTTTTGTAGTTACACTCCATGGAAAATAGGGTTTGTGGTTAGTCCTGAAACTAGTCTAAAATAGGTGTTTCGGGTAAAAACATCATAACTTCTTCATAACAGATCCAAATTCAGTAATACTAATTTTTTTTGTTATAGTATAGTCTATAGTATTCTATGTAACATTTTCAGATCCATTCAACAAATATTCTGTGTGGGGCACATTCTACAAGGTCGCTTTCTAGAATAAGCCAAAATTCAGCAAGGTATGCCATTTTTGGTATAACTCATTTTCTGAGAGGTTCCAAGTAGTGACACCTAGAGGAATTGTATAAAACACACTAAAGAACATTGTGTACTATTTTCAGATCTGTATTCATTACAGGTACATAGTTATGATTATTTCAAGTTAGGGTTATTGACTAATCCAAAACTAGTCTTGTGAGACTAAAGAAAAGTTTGATGAAAATGCAAGTCTCTTGTTGTTAAAGTTAAAGAAGGTTTGTAGGTATGTGATCATATACACCAGGTCTATTACAGAGTTACAAATCATATTTGGATGATGAAATTGATGAGGGCATTTAGTTGAGGTACATGTCAGGTACATGGTTGAGACAAGTAGTTGTTGAGTTGGCACATACATGAGGTGTATAGTTGATGATGTTGGTACATCTTGATGATTCATAGTTGATGAGTAGTTGATACATGATTGGTACATACTTGGTACATGGTTGGAGGCACTT
>ML856408.1:0-15126 GCA_009831015.1 Picea engelmannii
CTTCCCCGTCTACTAAGGCCAATGCCTTGTCAGTTGACATGACCTGTAGAAAATCCTTTCTAGAAATGGGCTTATGATAAAATTTGAGTCGGTGTCCATTTAATACAAAGGAGACTTGTCCATCGTCAATTGTTTTAATTTTTACAGCTCCATTTTCATATACAGTGTCTACCTTGTAAGGGCCCAACCACCGGGTGGTGAGTTTACCTTTGAAGGTTTTGAATCGGGAATCAAACAACAGATCCCAACCACCAAGTTGGAAGTGTTTCTTATTAATAAACTTGTCATGCCACTAGCTCCTCTGGTTTTGAACTAGTATTGTTCGTTGGATGGCATCTTACCTGATTTCATCCAACTCATTTAATTGTAGGGCTCATTGCTTATGAGCCTCATCTAAGTTCAATCCTAATTCTGCAACAATACAGAAGGTACTTACTTGGAATTCTATTGGTAGAAGTACTTGTTTCCTATACACTATCTCATAAGGGGTATACCCAATGGTATTCCTCTAGGTGGTCCGGTATGCCCACAAAACCTCTGGGATCCTATCAGCCCAATCTTAGTGATGTAATTGAACAGTCTTGGTCAAGATGGCTTCCAGAACTTTGATTGTGGATTCTACCTAACCATTGGTTTGCGGGTGGTATGGAGAAGATTTACAGTGTTTGATCCCATATTTCTCTGTTAGCTCTCTCATCAGCTTGGAAGTGAATTGAGTGCCTTGGTCTGTAACAATTTCATGAGGGACCCTGAAGCGGGTAAAGATGTCTTCATAGATGAATTCGACAACAAACTTCTTCGTAGCCCTGAATAGGGATTTTTCCTCTACCCACTTGGTGACATAGTCCGTACAAACCAAAATATAGTTCTTCTTATGGGACATAGGTGAAATTGGTCCTACAAAGTCAAGGGCCCATTTTTTGAAGGGTTCTATCATAACTTGGGCATGCAAAGGCATTTCGTCATCTGACGTAAGTATTCCTATCCTTTGGAAACTATCATAACTTCTCACATACTTGGAAACATCTTTGAAAATGCTAGGCCAATAGTAACCCGAATGTAGCACCTTATATGTTGAGCTTTTGTCAGAAAAATGGCCACCACATGGTCCACCATGACAACTTCATAGTATTTCTGGTACCTCATCCTCTCGGACACATCTACGAATAATCAAATCAGGACCTGTGTGGAAAAGGTCATGACCAACCCAAGAGTAATTATCACTCTATGTAATAATTTTATGCTTTTCATGAGGTGACAAATGAGACGGTAACTTCTTAGTAGCCATATAGTTTGCCATATCCGCAAACCATGGGGTATTGACAGAGAGGGAAAAAAGGTGCTCGTCTGGGAAACTATCATCTACAGGGATATCATCATCCTCATTTTTTATTCGGGAAATAAAATCAGCTACTACATTATCCTTTCCAAGTCGGTCAAGAATAGTGATATTAAATTCTTGCAATAACAGGAGCCACCTAGTCACTCAACCATTAGTTACGGGTTTATTCATGAGGAATCTAATGGCAGAATGATCGGTATGTACAATACTTCATAACCTGTAATGTAATGACAAAATTTGTTAATAGCATGAACTGCCAACAATTCCTTCTCGATGACTATGTAGTTTAACTCAGCAGGGGACAAGTTCTTTCTCACAAAATAAATGGCATAGGATTGATGGTCCTCTTTCTTCCCTAATACCCCTCCTATTATGGTGTCGGAGGCATCAGTGGATATATGAAATGGGAGATTCCAATTGGGCCCTCTAAGAACTGGTGCCATAGAAAACTTAGCTTTCAGGGTTTCAAAGGCAGTTTGACATTGCTCAGTCCAAACAAAATCAACATCTTTTATTAACAATACAAATATAGGTGCAACAATCTTTGTAAAATTTTCAATAAACCGCCGGTAATATTCGGCATGTCCAAGAAAGCTTCTCACCTCTTTCTGAGTCTTGGGGGGTGGAAGTTTGATGATGAACTCAATCTTTGCAGGATCGACTTGTATCCCTTCAGATGAAACATGATGTCCTAGAACCACTCCCTCAGTCAACAACATTTTACATTTTTCATGACTTAGAGACAGGTTCATTTCTTGGCATCTGATAAGGACTTTTTCTAAGTTGTCTAAGGCTTCCTGGTAAGTGTTGCCATAAACTGTGAAGTCATCCATGTAGACCTCCACACAATCATGAATAATATTGGGAAATATCCCTAATACTGCTCGTTGAAATGTGGTAGGATCATTACACAATCCAAATGGTAAGACCCTATAGGCATAGGTGACCCAAGGACAAGTAAAGGTAGTCTTGTCCTGGTCCTAGGGTTCTATAAGAATCTAGTTGTACCCATTGTACCTGTCTAAAAAGGAAAATACTTCTTTCTAGACAAGGTATCTAGAACTTGGTCAATGAAAGGGAGAGGAAATTAATCTTTCAGAGTAGCTTTGTTGAGTTCCCGGAAATCAACACAAATTCTCCATTTCTCGATCACTTTCTTTGGAACCACTACAAGAGGGGATACCCACTTACTATCGGAGATGGGATAAATAAATCCGACATTTGACAACTTTTGGATCTCTTCCTTGACTATATCTTTGAGTGTTGGGTTCATCCTTCTCTGGTGTTGCCTAATAGGTGTTACTTCCCCTTGGGTATATATGCGATGGATTCATGTGTCAGGGTGTATACCCTTCATGTCAGTGTATTCCCACAAAAATTCTCATGATTGTTCTTTAAGGATACTTACTAACTGTTTTTGTTGGTCTCCATCTAGCTCAGAGTTTATATGTAAAAAAATTCCTGGACTAATCTCGTAAGGCATAGTATAAGACATGGTAGACTCATCTATCTTGAAGATAAAATATTTTGAAGACAAAATGGATGGGTCCAATTATTCTTGAAATTTTTCCCCAAACATGTACTCAAATTGGGGGAAAGACTATGGAAAATCCACACATGTGATAGCAGAAATAAATTGGTTTAGCATATTTTCTGTTGTGTGTTCCTTAAGTGCCCAGTCATGGTCACTTGGAAATACGAGTTCCTCCCAGTCCTCATTCTCATATTGAAATTCAAGCCACCATATATTTTCCATAATAGGTTGAGTTGGAGGGTAAATGGTGAGCTTCTGGATAGAGAGACCATTTGAGATGGTCATTTCCCCTTCTCTACAGCCAATAAATGCATTGGTTGTAGCTAGCCAAGGTCTTCCCAAAATGACGGGATGGCCTTTGGTAGGATCCTTTGAGTGAATGACAAGAAAATATACTGGGTACTCCCACGAGGCTAAAGTAACCATGATATCATCTAAAATTCCTTCAAGTATAACCCTAGTCTTATCTGCTAATTCCAAAATGGTTGGGGTAGGACAAAGAACAGGTTGTAACTGTAATTGTTCCAAGGTAGTAGTGGGCATAACATTGATGGTTGCCCCTAGGTCTATGAGAGTGTTTCCAATGGAGACCTCATTAATGGTTATGGTCACTATGGGGTTTCCTGGATTCCCATATTTTTCTATTTTTGGCTGCTCTAATATGTACTCAGAAAGTCCTCCTACCAAATGTATTGTAGGAGGGTCCTTTTTCTTCCTACCTAGCTTCTTAACAAACAATTCTTTGACTACCTTACTATAGATTGGAATGTCTTTAATGGCTTGAAGCAGGGGAATCTTGACACAAATATTATTCAATTCATTCAAGATGTTTCCGATCAGGTGGTAGGTTTCTCGATTACCAATCAGTTTGGATAAGGAGGGACCTTCGTAATTGTGAAGGTTCATTTCGGGGAAGCTTGGGTTCTTGGTTCTTCAGGATAATAACATCTTCCCACCTAGTGTCATCCATGGGTTGTTTGGTGGTTTCTTCTTCTTATTCTTCTTCCTGAATGAAGAATGAAGAGCTCTGCCTATCCAAAACTTTTCCCGGTCTTAGTTGAATTTATTGTAATGGAACAGGAGTAATAACATACGTCGGGAAGGCCTGCATCTCAACATTGTGAAGAGGTTGAGGGGGCTTATTATTGGGATTCGACACTGGTTTTGTCGGTAATAGTGTTGGTCTTGGGGAGATTGCATTTTGGTATTGTAGCGGTTGTTGTTGTGGAATAGGAGGTAAAGGTGGTGGAACAAAACCTGGCAGAAGCTATGGAGTGTTTGGTGGGAACTGAGGATAAGGATGGTTGGACATAGGGATAGTTGGATCTTGAGGGTTTCCTTGGTTATGTCCTCCTCTCCATCCTTGAAGACAAGAATGTTGGTACTGAGTAGACCAGTTTTTCCAACCTGGTGGGTTCCACTGTTGTTGTTGATAATAGGGTTGAACTTGAGATTGTAGATCTGGGTATGTGGGTTGGTTCCTAGGCTTCCATGGCCTCCTAGGTGCATAAGAAGACTCCCCCAAATATCCACTCCTATAGATGGCTAATAAACTGGGCAATGATGGACATTTCTTAGTTGAATGGCCTTGTGTACAGAAACCACAAACTGAAATGTTATCTAATGGGCATTCCCTTGAGGAATGATTCCTCCTGCATCTTGGGCAATATATTCTCATTGCTGCATTTTCCTCCTCCTATTTATTTTTTATTTTTAGGGTGTCCAACTAGGAACCTATTGTGCTTAAGATATTTGTCTCGAAGTTTTCTAAATTATTCCCTATATCTTCTCTTGTGATACCACCTGAACTAACTAGTTTTAAGTTTCTATTATAAGGGTACCGAACATTCTTTCCTATTTTGGCTCTACTCCTTGAGTAATTTTTACACATTTCACATATTTCGGAAAATGGTTTATGGGAGATGTCACCTGATGTCATCAAGTTAAGAATCTCTAGATACTCTTCTGAAATTCCCTTAAGAAAAAGATCCCTAATTGCATCCTCTGAGAGGTCATGGTATTTTGACTTCTGGGAGATATAACCAAATATTTCCATATAATCTTCAAGGGTCTGGTCTTCTAACTGTTGGATTTTAAAGATATCATTATGAGACTCTTTGGTCTTGCAGTAGTCTTGGTACTTCTTAAGAAAATTGTCTTTCATAGCTTCCAAATACCTGATACTGGATTCTCCCAACCCCATGAACCATCTTAATGCAGAGTCTTTGAGGGTGACAGGAAAGAGTTTTAGTTTCTTGGCATCTTGTACGTAGTTGTAGCTCCTACACAATATGTCAAATTCAAATAGGAAGGTGTCTAGATATTCATTTTTTTTACCATAAAAGGTGGGCAATGCTGAGAGAGGAATATTCTTCATGTTGACATTTGGAGTGGTGTCCAAAATTGGAAACCCGAAGGTAGTTTCGGTTTGGTTTCCAGTTCCTTCTTCCTCCTTGTGTCTTGCATTGTTATGGTCTTCCTGATCATCCATATTGGTTTGGTTTCCAAAAAGAGAGTACCTAGGTGGTTTTATCTTTGAAGAGAACAAGGTTTCCCTTTGATGGAAAGGTCTTCCTACGGATTGGATGTCTAGGACTCTACTCGAGTCGGTTGAGACTATTGGTGCCAAAAAAAATTTGTCAGTTCGAGAGATAATTAAATTGGTTGAACTACCAAAAACAATATTCACCTGTTCAAGGTCTATGATGTCTTCAAAATTAGGATCTCCTGGTGGTGGTGTAAAATCAAAGGTTGTATTGTTTGGTTTTGCGGAAGGCTCAAGTGGTCTTGCCTCCTATCCCAATACTATTGATGCTTCAATTTTATGTTCTATAGTGCTCCATGTCTTAGTCTCTTCAGAGACTACTTTACCTCTTTGGGTTGAGCTAGCTCCTATTTTTTGGTATCAGTCTGCGGAATTTATAAGTAGAATGTTCCTTCCCCCAAAAATATCACAAGGAACCTTGGTTGAAAGGTGTGATTTAGATTTAATATATCTACCTTTTTGGTCTCTAGGTCTATTCATGAAAGTGAACAAAAACAAAAAGAAAAACTACCATTGGGTTTGGGGGAACCTGCTATAGCAGATGTGCAAGTTCTTACCTCTAGTCTTAAAGTTCCCCCGCCACCAAACTATTGCTAAGTTTTATAAATTATCTAATTCCTACCATGAGACAACTCCCCGGCAACAACGCCCAAAATGATTGGTGTTCTATATGCACTAAAAACACACTAAAAACCCTCAATTAAATTGTCAACTCGGGGTAAGTAAACTTAGATTTATAGCAAAATATATGCCAAGGTAGAAGGGTTGGTAGCAGTATAGTCTAACTAAGGAAGTGGCTATCTAAGGTCTAATCTACTCAAGTAAAGCTATATAATGAGAAAACCCTACTAAGCAACTTGAAACTATGTAACCTAAGTACTTTTGGACCAAGGATCGATGGATAGTTCTAGGAAAACAAATTAAAACCCTATGTGAAGCAAACTAGTTCAATCATGGCAATAAACAAAAGCAACTATTTAAACATAACAATAAGCAAATAGTAAAAGCAAACTACTTTAACTGGCCTACCTAAATTCAATGAACAACTACCCTATGAAAGCAAGAAAATAAACAAGAAACTATACTATCAAAGCAAGAATAGACAAGTAACCAATTTAACCTATTAAAGAAAGTAAACAACTAACTAACCTAAGATAACTTCTACAGCTAGTAAACTAAGTAAGACTACTCAATAAGCAACTAACTATGAGACAAGTGAACTCTATTCTTAATACAACTATGTCTAATTCATAAAAGGAAATCTATTTAATTGAAAGAAAGAAGAACTAACAACTAACCTTTAATCTATGATAAGCAAACTTCTCTTTAATCTACCAAAGAAAAAGACTATCTATCCTACAACAACAATAAAACTATCTTTTGATCTATGAAAGCAAGAAACTATCTTTTAACCTATGAAAACTCAAATATAGTGTGGGTGGTTGTGTGAATGTCTCTGGTGTCTTATAATATCTCGATGGCACTTGACAACAAAAGATAATTCAAGTGGTATAAGCTCAATACTGATTTCAATAGCAAAGTGGAAAGTGTTAATTAAACAATCCAGTGAGAATTTAGCCATCACAGAAACAACGTCAATTACCCTGCATATTCATGTGATTATTACTCATGTATTAACCATCAACAATACAACGAGGTTATAATTGTACTCTATGCTATATAAGCAAAATTCATAAGTAAATTCAATCATTAACTTGGAATTGCAATCTAATTCTAGGAAAGAAATTGCATAAAGTCAAACTATGCTATATCTATCTTAACAATTCAAAGTGCAAAAAGAAAAATGCTTAAAAACAGAAATTAAAACATAGTTCTAGCATATGGAAAGTAAACTAATGAATAAACTAATTAACAACTAGTTAGCAAAATCTAAATGACAATTAAATAGACAATCTACAAATAAAAATTGAAACTAACCCTATCTATCCATCGAAGCCTTGTTTAAAAAAGCATGAAATAAAACTCTATTCTACTATGTTTTAACTTCTATTTTAAATTTGATTTTAAAAGCATAAACAAGATACAATCTAACATTTAATTGCACATGGGGTTAGTGTATGAGTTTGCAGACTCATTCCTAACTACAAAATCAATGCATACTAACACAAGCCTTCATACTAACCTACAAAATAACTAAACAGTTAAGCTACAACAACAAATTAGATAACAAAGAAATAAAAGAACAGTTCATGTACATGAAATAAAAAAGAGGCATCTAAGCTATGAAATGCATAAATAAACTTATAGAACAGTTACCAGACTATTGGTGGGCCCCCCAGCAAGTCGTGGTCACTTCTCAAAGGCACACCACGAACTCAGCAAATTGATTTCACCATTAAAACTCAAAAACACAGTTTCATATCATTCTCGCAATTGAAAATAGCAAAAACAGAGGAAAATCGTATTTGTCTCTAATCTTCTACTTCTTCTACTGCTTAACTTCTGTATGACCACCACGATGGTATTTATAATCTTTACAGACCAAGTGGTTGACCACTGGAGGGACAAACCACTTCTAAAAACAACAAATTACATTAATGGTGCCCTAACTGCCGAAATGGAGCGAGCCAATAATCGCTCATCTCAACAACCCAAACCGAGTTGTCAAGAGTTCAGCAGTTGGAGGGGGCAAGCATGAGCAAAAACCATGTTCTTGATTCACCCACCACTGGCCGCCAATACCATAACCTCCAAATCTCCCGCCATTTTTGTGCAGGACGAGGTGTTGGACGAAGTGTTGGACCGGGTACCGGATTGAGTACCGGATGGAGTGTCGGACTAAGTGTCGGAAGCATAAACGTGATGCGATTTTTCCCTGTAACACCAAAAAATGTTAATTAGATCCTTGGAAACATAAAAACATAATGAATTATACTCAAGATCAATATAAAACATGAATTATACATACCTGGTGTGGATCATACCGTTTTGGCACAAAATTCTTCAAAAATCTTCTCCAAAACACGAAAAACACATATGTACATTCGGAAAAAGTATCTAATTACTGTCATAAAACTGATCATATCTTGAGCCCAACCGCTGATATGAGGGAGGCATTAAGGCCGAGTATCTGAGGATGAAAGACTGAGTTTTTGAGGTAATCACAGGTAGACTAAAGGCAGATCTAAAGTGCATTAAAAACATCACTTTGAAGGAAAATATAAAGTGCAATCAAACGACACTTTGAAGGTAGATACAAGACACATTCAAACATCACCTTGAAGGCAAATCTGAGGAGAATTCAAACAACATTTTGAACCAGATTTTAAAATCTGAGGTAGCGATGAAGAAATAGTGACAGAAAAATGATGAAGATTAGAAATGGATGTGCCATCCATTTGTCAAATTATCAAACATGAAGTACTGTCCAAAATGATGAAAGCTTGAACATAGTTAATGGGAGAGGCACATCGCGTAGTTCAAGTGTGATCCTTGGCATGAATTTTGAGTGTGGGCTATGAGTGCACCTTATGCAAGCCCTTGTCACTATGAGACTAGACTTGCAACTAGTGATGTGCAAGGTTGCAAGCCATTGTCACTATGAGACTAGACTCGCAGCTAGTGATGTGCGAGGAAAGCAAATTTAGGCACCTCAAAAGAAGACAAGGAATGCAATCAAGCACGATGAGGAGTTCTTCTCCATATCATCTTTCTCAGGAGGACCAAAATCAAGATTGAGCATGATTGTAGACTAAGGTAAGTGTGTGCTACTTTCCTTAATTGATTTCATAATTACTCTGTAGTAGCTTGTTTTTTTATAATGAAGGGTATTATCACTCGTGTGGGAGCCCTCATAACTTGGACCATGATCCCTGGTACGGGAGTCCAAATTTTTATTGGTTGGTTGTTCTCCTAGTACAGGAGGCCATTGTTTGTTGTTATCCCTATGGGAGGCCATCTTGGTTACTATCCTAGTAAGGGAGGCCAGATTTTCCTATTTCATTATTGGAGGACCATGATCCCTGGTACGAGAGTCCATTTTTTGTTGGTTGGTTATTAGCCTGGTACAAGAGGCCATTTTGATTGTTATCCCTATAGGAGGTCATCTTGGTTATTATCCTAGTACGGGAGGCCAACATAATACTGTAGAGACAGTAGAGGACCTAAGAAGACATGGGATGTCTCCATGATAGAAACACAGGAAAAAGGAATATATTCATCCTTTAGAATTTAGAGGGAGTCAAACTATTTGAGAAGAAGGAAGAGACAATACCATCTCCCCCTTCAGCAGTTCAGAGGGAGAAAGTTATTGATTCAGTTGATGATTCCCAGAAACATTGCAGTAGGCCATAAAAGGATTGCTTGGGCTAGACAGACTCTATTAGAGGCAGAGGTACATGCAACCCCTTGTGGTACATTCCGAGTGAGCAAGAGACCACATATATTTTCAAGCTATGTTTCAACTATAAGCCACATCATTGATATTGAACCTTCTTGTCATGAAGAAGCAGCAAGACGATAGTTTTTGCAAGATGCCATGACATAAGAGTATCAGTACATCATGAAGAATGATGTGTGGGATATTGTTCTGATACCGAAAGGGAAGTCTGTAGTGACTTCCAGGTGAATATAAGATAAAACATGCAGTTGATGGAAGTCGAGAAGTAAAAAGAAATATTTGTGTCTAGAAGATTCTCTCAGGTGGAGGGAATAGATTATGAGGAGACATTTGCTCATGTTTCCCAAATACACTTCCATCTATATGATTATTGATCTTGCTGCATCCATGGGTTGGAAACTACATCAGATGGATGTAAAGACAACCTTTCTAAATGGTGAGATTGAGGAAGAAGTTTACACTGAGCAACCAGATGGATTCATGACACATGAGAAGGAGTCTCATGTATACAGGTTGAAGAAAGCCCTATATGGAATAATGTAGTCACCACGTGCTTGGTATGAGATACTTGGTGAGTTTGGGCTTCAACAAGAGTGTTGTTGATCCAAATCTATAATACAACATTGTTGGTGACAAGTGTCTTATTTCGGTCCTATATGTGATAACCTATTCCTCACCAGTTTAGAAAACCTTATTGTTGAATGAAAGTGTGCATTAGCTTATGAATTCGAGATGAAGGACTTTGTTCTGATGCACTACTTCTTGGACTAGAAATGTGGTGATAGAACTAATGAGATTCTCCCATGTCAAGAGAAAATACACAGTTGAGATATTCGGTATGACAGACTGCAAATCCATGCCTACATTGATGGTGATGAATTTGAAGAAGATGAATGAGGATTCTTCTAAGTCACGCGAGATTGATCCACAACTTTATATATAGTTGATTGGATCATTTATGTATGTGGTTAACACCAGACCTAATATATGCTATGTAGTGAGTGCACTTAGTTAGTTTATGAGTCAACCAATAAAGACACACTGATAGCAGGGAAGCATGTGTTGAGATATCTATGAGGCATGGTTCGTTATGGCTTGAGATATTTCTCTGGTGTAGACATGAGATTGCAAGGATATGCCGATGCAAATTCGGCAGGGAGCACCGTGGACTAGAAGCGTACATCCAGTTGTTGTTTTACTTTGGGATCTGTAATGGTTTCTTGGTGCAGCAGGAAAAAACTTTTGTGTCTTTAAGTACCGCAGAAGAAAAGTACATAGCATTACGTGTGGCAGTTCGCGAACCAGTGTGGCTTCAAATGCTCCTTGCAGACTTATTTGGACATGAGATGGATTCCACCGTTATCCATTACAATAACCAGAGTTGTGTGAAGCTCTCCAAGAATATCGTGTTTAATGATAAATAAAAACACATTGAGATATGGTGCAGAGGAAAGCAGTACATGTGGAGTACCTTTCTACACATGAGTAGGTTGCAAATGTCTTCACCAAACCACTTTCCACGACGAAGTTTGAGTACATCCGTGAGAGACTTGGCATGGTGGAGAGTGCCTCCCTAGATGAGAGGGAGTTTTGATGATTGCAACATCGTGTGACATTATCCAAGTCGTTCTCCTCTGGAATGAGTTGAGACGATCTGTGAGAGAGTCCATGTATTGGGTGTGCGTCAGAATCTGGACTAAGTTATGATTATGTGTTTCCTCTTGTCTACTTCTCTGGATTGATTTGCGATGACTTGAGATGGTCTCTTACCTTGTACTCCTATGGAATTAGTTGAGTCAACTTGATATGGTCTCATGCCTTGTACTCCTATGGACTTAGTTGAGTTGTCTTGAGATGGCTCTCCGGATGGTACTCATGTGGACTCAGTTGAGTGATCTATTGAGAGTGACGTCCCTATGGGTGAGAACAGGTGGATGTGTTCCTAATGGCTGAGAACAGGTGGATGTGTCCCTAGTGGCTGAGCATAGGTGGACATGAGATATCCCTTGCTATATTTTCAAAAAGTGAGACTTTGGTAAAACCCTAATTTATGTTGTAAAGGGTACAAGTCGACCCACCATGCAAAGATAATTAATATTGTGTAATTATTAATTATATTATTAAGTTGTACAAGACAGCCCTATTGTGACAAGTGTCATGTCTTTTGGTTGACTTAGGTATTGTATAAATAAGAGATAGATCCCCATTGTTGATCATATCTCTCTCATAATCAACGCATGGTCTGAAGTTGGAGGCCTGAAATTATCAGGACTATAGCTCACACTTTTCTAGTAGCTAGTTTTTCTCAGTCTTAGAAGAACCCTCTTGTGTGATAGGTTTTGGTGGTGGATGGAGGATCTTCTCTTGGTAGTATAGCAAAGGATTTCTCAGTTTTCCCCTTGACTGAGAAGGGTTTTGCCTGGATACTTCTTGTGTTCATTAGTGCATGGTTATTCTTCTTGTGATCTTGGTTTACTGCAGCTAGTGTTATTGTAGTTGCATTATTTATGGTTGTAGCTTATGCTAAATGAAATAAACTACAAGAATGAGCTAAGAATATTCAAATTCAACAGGACTTGGTAGCTTGTTATTTTCATTGATGTCAACAGTATGATAGTATGAAGAGTTTATGTCAAAGAAGTATATACATAAATTATGTCAAACAATTAGCAGATAATGAAAATGTCAAACAACATGCAGAGATTCAAGCTCAGAAGGAAAAGTGCATTGCAGAAACACTATTGGGATCGAATTCCCAACAAATCAATGATGTCGATCAGTTAGAATCCAAGTACAAAACCAAAAATATCAAAAGGGAAAGTGCATTGAAGAAGCACAATCATGATTGAAATCCCCACAATAAAACTACAAAAGAATCAAGGAAGAATATTGTCCACTGATGTAGATTTCGGAACAAACCGGGATCGTCAGATCTAGGAGTTACAAGAGGAGAATTGTCGAATCAACATCCGACTAAGTCATGATCATCGGATCTCGGTAAGGGAAGATCAATGGTGGAGAGCCATTGCAGGATGCAAGGGTTAAGTTAATGATTGTGCAAGTTTTGGTTCTGCAATCAACATCGACTCGATCGTTGATCTACTCTGAGAGCATTCTCAACCATTAGATCAAGTGTAATGGAAGGGGAGCGTAAGGTGTACTAAACAATTGAAAGCAAGTGGTCACCACAACCCCATGACTTATTCGATAGGTAAACACTCCAGAGGGATAGTCGAATACCTGAAGACTAAAGCTCTGAAGTCACGAAGTAAGACATGTGGCACACACTTGAGAGCCCACATCAACAAGACCATATCGATAATGACACATGGCACAATCAAATGATGACAAGTGTCAATGTGCAGCTATAATTTCATGTATGCTTAAGTCGCGAATATAAGTGAAATGTGGTAGCCACTCAGCTAGTGACACATCAATAGTGACATCAGCAAACCACATCACTCCGGGAATATGACCTTCGGAGCTTCTACCACCAGCAATTTCCCAAAGCACCGAAGGCCGCAATCATTCTTAGTCATAAATCTAAGAAGCATTTTAGAAGTAATATTGACCATCCGATCAAAATAAAGTGAGGGATAGGATAAGGCTCGAGATCCCAAATATCCGAAATCCCAACAACCATTGGATCGTGTTAAGTTTTTTGGGTTAAATAAGGACCGTTAGATGAGGTCAAGTTACTCGAGGTTTATTCTTTGGGGAATCTCACTCCGTCAGAATTGGGAAGTGGGAAAAAATGAACTACCTAAAGCGTTGAAGGCCTAAGTTGATCTAAGATCCTCAGTGTTCTCACATGACCATTAGATCAAAATACAGTGTAAAGATGACGTACGCACTCCCATGTTCACCACTTCAACGCTGACCAACTCCGGTGGAAATTGGAGCACCAATTACCTGGACCTTCGAAGCCTCAGAGTCCTGAATTCTCGAAGTGGACGAGAACTGTCCACTCAACTGTAGATCAAATCCTGACCGTCGATTTACTTGAAATCCCTTGATAATCCTGGATCGTCCATCTAACAGAATATTGAATATTGACCATCCGATATAGCATACATACTTTGGCGAAATGCACTCCGAGAGAGTTGGAAGACTGTAAAGGCCGGAGTCCCGAAACAATGAAGTTCCATAGTAAACAAGAATTGTCCATCTCAACCTTTGATTAAGTCATAGTTGTTGGATTAAGCAGTGGAAGGATAAGTAAGGATTGGATCTATACCGTTGATTTGGTTCCATAAATCACGCCAACCATCGGATCAATCCTTATGAGAGAATTCGCCTGAAGGCCGAAGTCCGGAGGACCAGGTTCCAGCCCCCGGTCACGGGTTACAAACACATAATCCGTGAGGTGTTGGGAACATCGCTTAAATTACTAAAGCATGTGGTTTTGCGCATATGGTCAAATGTAAATGGTTTGAAGGAAGTGCCTTTGCAGAATTTGATTTCTGCAATATTTGCAGAGATTTGAAATCGAGTTATAAGAAATCGATCCATATATTTGAACGATTTATGAAAATCACTCTCACCAAATTGAAGTCCTTCACAATAATGTTTGAATAATAAAAGATATTATTGTTAATTTAAAATGAAGAGGTGCGATGGTCCAAACAAAGGGACACAATGCTTAATATCTCACTGTTGGTTGTGGAGCCTGATTATTTTCCTGATTTAGAGGTCTTTTACTTTCAGTCATGTTTATACCCCATGAAGTATTTACACCCCAGAAGTATGTACACTCTTCCACGCGGGGGAGTGCAGAGGGGGGGTACCCCCTCTATGGGGTCCGGGGGGGCTATCCCCCCAACTGGGGGCTTGGGGGCAAGCGGGGATTCAAGGGCAGCATCCCCCGATGGGGGTTTGGGGGCGAAGCCCCCAAAGCAAAAATTGCCTTGTAAAAGTATATTGTAATTTCATTGTAAATCTGGGCCGTTCATTATAAGGTCGCAGATCTAACGGTAGAGATTATGTTAGGGTTTTTTGCCCTAGAAGGCAACCCTCTTTTATGAGGGAAATGTATTGCGGTTGTGGATGATGGTGAATATTGTATTCTAAGAGAGGAGACTGTGAGAGAATGAAGAGGAAGTTACAGCGGGTTTTGTTGTAGGTTGTATCCCTTCATTTGTTGGATAATAATAAAGGAAGGACCTGGTAATTTCTCTGGTGGACGTAGCCCACACTGGGTGTACCACATAAATCTGTGTCTCTCTTGTATTGTGTGTCTTCTGTGTTTTGTTTCTGCATTTGTTTTATTTTATTGCTCTGCGGTCCTGTTTTTCTAACAACTGGTATCAGAGCGTAAGGTAACTCGCAAGAAAAGAGGGTTCCTG
>ML856408.1:15226-42898 GCA_009831015.1 Picea engelmannii
TATATATAGGATCTCTTATCCTATATATAGGATCTCTTATCCTATAGGTGGGGCCATCTTCTAACCATCTCGTCACACCAATCTGTGAAATTTATCTTTACACTTGAAATACTATAAATCTTCGGCTATTGAGGGAACTGATTAGTTTCCTATACTTGTGATTGTGAGGTGTCACAATAATTAGGTGTGGGGGAGGGGTTCATGAGTTGAAAAATGATCATTGCCTAGAGAAATAAATCTTTGCAAGAATTTTTGTATTATTTCCACGAAACAAGTTCTTACATTAATAGTCATTTTATTTTTTTGAAGTGCTAAACTTCTGTGTGCTATAAATTACTGAACATATACTTAACATACCGCTCTTATCGTCTTGTCTTTCATTACGAGTTGTACATTGTAGGATTGACAATACATGTTTTATGCTTCCTATAATCTGTACATTATAGGATTGACATTACATGTTTTATGCTTGCTATAACCTGTTCATTGTAGGTTTGACATTATATGTCAGATGCAAGAGGATTGAGTGAGCATGATGGAAAAATCAACAACAAGGGAGCATTCTTCCTCTGCTCATTAACCACTGTGATTGTCAAAAACATTTCAAATTTGCAGGCTATCCATCACAATAGGTGAAAATGTATTTAATACAGAGGTGTCGTATGAAGTGTTGTATGAGGTGCCATATGAAATGTCGTATGAGGTGTCGAACGAAGTGCCATATGAATTACCCACCAGTAACTGCCCTAATATCTAGGTAACCAGAAATCAATGACATTCAATTGAATTGGTTTTAGGTAATTGATTGAAGATTCTTTAATATGTTCATGATCAATTGTCCAAGTCAAAAGACTTGGACATTGATCTAACTATGCATCATTACATTTTCCCCCCAAAACGAGCCTTCAAATTCAAAATTGTCCACACATGGCAGCTCGTACGCACATGTGTGCAACCAACTCCACCATAGGCGCATTCAAATTCGGGCTGGGTAACCTTTATCTCAATTCGCCCTTGCCATTTCCTTTGCCCTGCGTTAAGAAATCGTGCCCAACCTCTGCCATTTCTTCCCCTGTTTGAATTACGCTCGATCTGTGCCCAATTTGTGCCATCTCTTGGCCCGATCGCACCCTTGCCTGGTGAATTTTGCCTCTGCCACAATGCCCAAGAGGTATGAACCCTCTTCCTATGCAGATATTTTTTTCCATTCCCGAATTTGCACAATGCAGAGAGGTGTTTTTGCGCGCAGGCTGGGGGTCATTTTTTTCTAACTTGCAGGGCCATGATGATGGGCTCTCCATGCAATTTTCCCTTGGATTCAATGGGAAGACACCACATGTAGGGTCTCTTTCCTTTGAATTCTCAGAAGATTACATTTCTACAACTATGAAGCTTCCAAGAATGGGAGATAGATGGTTCAAAAACTACCAGCTGCCGCGCTCAAGTTATAACAGGGTTTTTAAGCCCAAATTACATAACATTTCAGGAGCAAAAGAATATTCTAGGGAATGGATAAAGGAGGAATTTATCAATCCTATCATAATCATCATGAGGTTGATTACATGTGAAGGTATATCTAGCTCATTTCCAGTTTAACAAACCTTCAAATTTCCCCTTCTATTTTCTAAAAAGCTTGGAGAATATGTCCTCTCAAGTGAGGAAGAACGTAACTAACCCCCACAACATCCTCTTTCACCATGGCTTGATAAAAATCCTTGTTCTAGCCGAATTAGAGAAACAGGGGAAAACTTGGGATGCATTTATCTATCAATTTGCAAACCCTCGCTTGAAAATTAAGACCGACAAAAAGCCACTTAGCCTAAGAACTATCTCTCCATCCAAGTCCCGCTCTCCAAGAACTCCAAACCCCCTTGCACAAACCATCTCTTTGCTGAAACAATACAAAAATCTTGTTGATATCCCTACTTCATCATCTGGTAAAAAGACCAAGGGTAAAGATCAAAATAAGCCTATTGCTAACCCCCCGATGCCTTCAATCTCTCTTGATCACACACCTAAAAAGCTCCAAGAAGTGATTCAACAATAATTTCCCATCGTTCCCACAAATAGGAGGGGATCCAATCGATTTGGTAAAGGACCCTTTCGAAAGAGTACCCAGAGCACAAGAACAAAACCTTATGAAAAACCCCTGCTTGCTTCGGATCCTATCCAAGTGTCCTCCGATCTTGAGAGCCCTCACAAGAGACTTAGGGAAGTTTCTGTGGATGGATTAGAGCCACTAATAAAGACAAAATTAGAACCTACCTCTCCTTATCAATCCCCTATTACTCCTACTTCACCCATGCCTACACTAGATCCTAAGAATGATAGATTGTCCACATATCTCAAAGGATCTAAGCCTTCCTCCGAGATCATTGATTCTACCCCAGCCATTGAGAAGCTACAAAAAGAGAATTCTCAGCTCCTCCAATAGTTGGAAGAAAGGAAGACAATAGACACACACCTTCATCATGATAATGCAGTCCTGCAAGCAAAGGTAAACTCCCTTCAATGGTTGGTTGATGAGATGACCAAATCCAACCGTAGCCTCAGAGCACAGCTGAAGCAACACAAGAGACATAAGGCAAAGTCTTCACAGCAAGAAGGAGAAGCTTCTAAAGTTGATCCTCCTCAGCAAGCTTAGTCACGAGGAGTAATTTCTTTTTGTTTGCAGTGGGACCTCCAAAATCGTAAGTGTGGGGGTAATGTTGGGCCCGAGATATGATTAGTTTTATGACAATAATTAGATACTTTTGCCGAATGTACATATGTGTTTTTCATGTTTTGGAGAATCTTTTTGAAGAATTTTGTGCCAAAACATTATGATCCACACCAGGTATGTATAATTCGTGTTTTATATTGATCTTGAGTATAATTCATTACATTTTTATGTTTCCAACGATCCAATTCACGCTTTTTGGTGTTACAGGGAAAAATCACATCACGTTTCTACTTACGACACTCCATCCAGTACTCAATCCGGTACCCGATCTGACACTTCGTCCAACACCTCGTCCTGCACAAAAATGGTGGGAGATTTGGCGATTATGGTATTGGTGGCCAGTGGTGGGCAAATCAGGAACATGGGTTTTGCTCGTGCTTTCCCACTCCATCTGTTGAACTCTTGACAACTTGGTTTGGGTTGTTGAGTTGGACGATTATTAGCTCTCTCCATTTCGGCAGTTAGGGCACCATTAATGTAATTTGTTGTTTTTAGAAGTAGTTCGACCCTCCAGTGGTCGACCACTTGGTCTGTAAAGATTATAAATACCATTGTGGTGGTCATAAAGAAGTTAAGCAGTAGAAGAAGTAGAGGATTAGAGACGAATACGATTTTCCTCTGTTTTTGCTATTTTCAATTGCCAGAATGATATGAAACTGCGTTTTTGAGTTTTAATGGTGAAATCGATTTGTTGAGTTCATGGTGTGCCTTTGAGAAGTGACCACGACTTGCTGGGGGGGCCACCAACAATCTGGTAACTGTTCTATAAGTTTATTTATTCATTTCATAGCTTAGATGTCTCTTTTTTATTTCCTGTACATGAATTGTTCTTTTATTTCTTTGTTATCTAATTTGTTGTTGTAGCTTAACTGTTTAGTTCTTTTTCAGGTTAGTATGAAGGCTTGTGTCAATATGCATTGATTTCGTAGTTCGGAACGAGTTTGCAAACTCATACACTAACCCCGCGTGTAATTAAATGTTAGATTGTATCTTATTTATGCTTTTAAAATCAAATTTAAAATAGAAGTTAAAACTGAGTAGAATAGAGTTTTATTTCATGCTTTCTTTAAACAAGGCTTCGGTGGATGGATAGGGTTAGTTTCAATTTTTATTTGTAGATTGCCTACTTAATTGTCATTTAGATTTAACTAACTAGTTGTTAATTAGTTTATTCATTAGTTTACTTGCCATATACTAGAACCATGTTTTAATTTCTGTTTTTAAGCATTTTCCTTTTTGCACTTTGAATTGTTAAGATAGATATAACATAGTTTGACTTTATGCAGTTTCTTTCCTAGAATTATATTGCAATTCCAATTCTTAGTTAATGATTGAATTTACTTATGAATTTTTCTTATATAGCATAGAGTACAATTATAACCTCATTTTATTGTTGATGGTTAATACATGAGTAATAATCACATGAATATGTAGGGTAATTGACGTTGTTTCCGTGATGGCTAAATTCTCACTGGATTGTTCAATTCACACTTTCCACTTTGCTATTGAAATCAGTATTGAGCTTATACCGCTTGAATTATCTTTTGTTGTCAAGTGCCATCGAGATATTATAAGACACCGGAGACATTCACACAACCACGAACACTATATTTGAGTTTTCATAGGTTAAAAGATAGTTTCTTGCTTTCATAGATCAGAAGATAGTTTTATTGTTGTTGTAGGATAGATAGTCTTTTGCTTTGGTAGATTAAAGAGCAGTTTGCTTATCATAGATTAAAGGTTAGTTGTTAGTTCTTCTTTCTTTCAATTAAATAGATTTCCTTTTATGAATTAGAAATAGTTGTATTAAGAATAGAGTTCACTTGTCTCTCAGTTAGTTGATTATTGAGTAGTCTTACTTAGTTTAATTGTTGTAGAAGTTATCCTAGGTTAGTTAGTTGTTTACTTGCTTTAATAGGTTAAATTGCTTACTTGTCTATTCTTTCTTTGATAGTATAGTTGTTTGTTTATTTACTTGCTTTCATAGGGTAGTTGTTCATTGAATTTAGGTAGGCCAGTTAAAGTAGTTTGCTTTTACTATTTGCTTATTGTTATGATTAAATAGTTTCTTTTGCTTATTGCCATGATTGAACTAGTTTGCTTCACATAGGGTTTTCATTTGTTTTCCTAGAACTATCCATCGATCCTTGGTCCAAAAGTACTTAGGTTACATAGTTTCAAGTTGATTAGTAGGGTTTTCTCATTAGATAGTTTTGCTTGAGTAGATTAGCCCTTAGATAGCCACTTCCTTAGTTAGACTATACTACTACCAACCGTTCTACTTTGGCATATATTTTGCTACAACTCTAAGTTTACTTACCCTGGGTTGACAATTTAATTGATCGTTTTTAGTGTGTTTTTAGTTCATATAGAACACCCATCATCATCCTTAGTCTCTACTACAAGACAAGCCTCATATCCTCCCTTTAACAAGTCTTGCCTCAGAATTAGGCCCCAAATCAGCTTCACAAATTACCTTACTATTCTGAAATTTTCGCCCTTAATTTCCTCAAACATTTACCTTAGGTCTTGTTCAAATTTTCCTCTTAACCTACTCGGATCTGTGCCTCATATATGTCAATAATTTGGTCTCAGAACTGTTATAAATTTTCTAGAATATACTTTAGAAAACTAACATAGAATACTGTCACAAATTCAACCTTTTACTCTTCATATATGCACACTTAAATTAACACTCAACACGTGACTAACACTTGGCCTTATCCTCCTCAGATCTGCACACAAAAACTGTCACCAAGATACCTTAGAGTATGTCTCAGATTTCCCTAAAAAAAATGGTTTGTAATTTTGTTTAGGGTTCGGTTTTATGTCTATGGTTAGGACTCCTAGCTGCAACATCCCTAGAAGATTCTTCATGTTGGTTTCTTTTAAGAATTCATCAATGCTTGGTCTAGGCTAATAGGCATGCGACCAACTTTAAACTTCACCTCATAATTCAAGAGAGGGTCTGACCCTTCCTTTACACCAGTGGCGGGGGTTTAGCATCCCTCATAATGTCCACGACTGCCTTCATTGACTATGCAAAAATTCATCTTCAGGAACTGCTATGAAACCATGTTGAATTTTAATATTCTTAGCTCATGCATGTAGTTTATTTCATTTAGCATAAGCTACAACCATAAATAATGTAGCTACAATAACACTAGCCGCAGTAAACCAAGATCACAAGAAGAATAACCATGCACAAAAGAATACAAGAAGTATCATGGGAAAACCCTTCTCAATCAAGGGAAAAACCTAGCAATCCTTTGCTATACTTCCAATAGAAGATCCCCCATCCACCACCAAAACCTAACACACAAGAGGGTGCTTCTAAGACTGAGAAAAACTAGCTCCTAGAAAAGTGTGAGTTGCAGTCCTCATAATTTCATACCTCCAACTTCAGACCATGCGTTGAGTATGAGAGATATATGATCCACAATGGGTATCTATCTATTATTTATACAATACTTAACTCAACCAGAAGACATGACACTTGGCACAATAGGGATGAATTGTACAACTTAATAATATAAGTAATAATTACACAATATTAATTATCTTTGCATGGTGGGGCCGACTTGAACCCTTTACAACATAAATAAGGGTTTTACCAAAGTCTCACTCTTTGAAAATATAGCAAGGGACATCTTACTTCCTCTAGTGCTCATCCACTAGGGACACGTCCACTTGTGCTCATCCAAAAGGATGCCACTCTCAACAAATCACTCAATTGAGTCCATAAGAGTACCATCTGGAGATCCATCTCAAGAAAACTCAACTAAGTCCATAGTAGTACAAGGGAGGAGACCATCTCAAGCCGACTCAACTCAATCCAGAGGATTTCAAGGAAGAAGACCATCTCAAGTCATGCCAACTCAGTCTAGAGGAGTAGACAAGAGACCATATGTCATCACAACTCAATCCATAGTCTAACACACACCCATCACATGGGAACACTCAATACATGGGCTCTCTCATAGATCGACTCAAATTAGTCCAGAGGAGAACGGCTTGGAGAATGTCACACGACGCTGCAATCATAAACAAGTCCAATAGAGGCAATGTTTTGCTATACATGAGCATGTCCCTTACCTCATTTCTTCTTCTCAGGGAAATCATGGGATCTTCTTGGGATCTCTCATGTCTTCTCAGCCTTCAGGAAGCAACAATCATGCTAATGGGGATGAATATGAGCCATTATATACATATGATATTCCCATTCAAAGATGGATCGATCAATCTTGTGGATGTTCTTTCCAGTTGATTTTCCTCCCTCCCACCCATCTCAATGAGTTTCATGTCATGTTTGACTATATTTCTACTTATGCTCATGATAATTACATGCTTGACTTATCTTTGTTGTATTACATGATTAATCACATGGGGAAATACATTGATAAGATGATGAGTTGGTTACATTGGTTATACGACTTCACCTAACATTTCAAGACCTAATCTTCAGGGCCCCAGGTAAGTAGGTAGGTCATCTTTTTTTATTTGCACTTGTATCTTGATTTCTCATGTTAGGTTATTTGCATTTCATTTTTATTTTTCTCTACTTGCATATTTCTTTCATCATATTACATGCTTAGTTTAATTTATTTGTTTTTTAAATTATAAAATTTATGTTCTATATTAGTTGTACTTTTATTTTGAGATTTGATATATATGGGAAAGGGGTGATAGAACCACCCTGGATTTTACAGTTTTATGTTTCAGTGCAGGCACAGGTTCACCAGGATATGTTGTGCTTCTCATGCACTCTACGATGAGTACATGTCCCCAAGTAGGAGCCAGATGTTATCCCCAACTCCTAGGGATAAATAAGGAGTTGATGTCTCAAGGCCCTCAGGTTGTAGACATGAAGTACTGAGAGATATCTTGAACAACAGTGTATGCTTACAAAAACATAGACCCACCTCACCACCACAATTCCAAGTTCATCACGAGGGTATCCACCACATCAGTTGGCTTCCAAAAGACATCCGGTCTTGCTCCATGAGGTACAAGCTAGGTATTATGGTGAGTGTCATTTCAATATTTGAGGCATTTGAGTTTGTGAATTTTAAATTGCTTTTGATTATGTAACATATGCTTGGACATTAGGCTGTTTTCCCTGCTTCACTTTGGTGGTTGACATTGCGCCCTTGTCAGCGGGTCACCCTTGGGGATAGGTTTTCTATTGGTAGGTCCTCTTGACGAGTCATTGTCTCATTCTCAACCATACTTGTCACTTTCCCTCATATCCTTACCTTTTGGTATTTTTGGGTGTACTGACCCAAGAAGGGATTGTTTCTCATTTCATGGGAAGAAGGTGTTGAATTTCTAGAGACTTGTAGCTAGAAAAAGATAAAATCCAATCATGAAACTTCTAGATGCTCGCCCAAGTATCCTGAGGAAAATGAAATGTCTCTCATAAAAACTGATGGGACCCGTAAAAAGTAACTAATGCAAAACTCCAACCAAGGTGGAGCATGTGTGGGCATTGGTTTTCATGCTTAGGTAGAAGCCCCACCATGAATTCAACTTGGGGAAGCATCATGTGACCAAGTTATAGTTAAGGTGGGAACTGTTTTTCATGCTCAGGTAGAAGCCCCATCTTGGATTCAACTTGGAAACATAAAAAAGGAGAAAAAGGAAATAAATGGGCTTGGAAAAAGCTTACATTGAAAATGAAGGTGCAACACACCCTCAACAAAGGCACCCATAAATGAGATACGTCAGTACCTTGTATGTCATGAACCCCATTGCCAAGAGTCTTGCCCCCATCCGTGTCACTTTTTCCAAATGTCTTAGATAGGGTTCCACTTGGGAAACACTATTAAACTTGAGGTATGATTCACCCAATAGGTCGTTTTGTCAACCCTCCCATGCCTAAACTTGGAAAATTGCATTGGGTCTTTGAGCACCTATTTATTTTGATGAGGTATTTTGGATGTATATGCTTAGATGGCTCTTTTGTTGATTTGATTTACTTATCATGATGCATTTGACTTGTGATCCTTGAAGGGTGCATTCATTGTCTTTGAAGGACCTAGTTGGTGGAAAGATTTGGAAGAAAAAGCCTAGCTTGGGATTCCTTGGGGCTTGAAGCCAACAAGTTGGATACCATGGCCCACACATTGGACGATGATGTTAGCCTTTGGAGGCTTGAGGAGATACCATGGAGGACATAACGCAACACTTAGCCAGCCCAATAATTTTCTCTTGAGGATAAAACGTCACTTTTGAGGAGGTTGATGTCACCCTAAGGCTAGGGCTTGTAGTGGTGGTGTTGTTGCTTGACACTCGTAATATTTAGATGGAGAGGGGCACCTTGAGGACCCTAGCGCTTGAGAGGGAGGCCTCTGGAGGCCCAACGTTTCATCTCCAAACTCAACGATTTGCTAAACGTGCCAAAACGTTGTCCTAAAGGGGTGGCGTCATGCTTCTTTAGGGTTTCTTATGTGCATTTTAGGATTAAATTTGAATTTTGTATATTAAAGGGGAAAAGTAAGGGTTGTTGTCCCCTTAATTTGTGGTTTACCCTAAAATTAAGTGGACAAACACTTGTAGTAGGATTTGTATAAATAGAAATCATTTCATTTCATTTTTACATCATAACTCTCCCATCTTGGAGAGGATTCTTGGCTGAAATTTGTGCCCTACTTGGGAATTTTTGTCTATATATCTTGCTAGGGTTTTATTTTTCTATTGGATGAAGAAGTAAGGCACTATCTTTCTTGGAGGCTATTTCTTTCTTTTATGGTGGATTTTCTTGGTTAAAAGGAGTTTATCTTGTTAATGCTTGGTCTAGGTAAGGAATATTTCATGTTATTGCTTCTTTTCTTGGTCACAAGGTTAATTTTATATGATTTTGGGGAGTATAAGGGAATACAAACCCACTAATCCCATCATGTTTATCTTGGAATAATTTGTTGCATAAAGGAATACTGGGAGGAGTAAAAGGGTTTACACCCTCCTAGGGTTTTCCTTAGCATGTCTTGCTTTCCTTGGGGAGTAAAAGGGATTACACCCCCAAGGAAGTAGCACAACTATCTCTTTCATTTTTAAAGACTCCATAACCCAATAGTTAAAGGCACTAATCTCTTGCATTGGAGAAATGAAATCATTGCATTGAGATACGTAGAATTACGAGATATCGAAATTGTTTAAGTTGGAATATTTTCTACATTTTATAAGATTTATTGTGCCCTAAGGACATACTCTTTTAGCCAAGGATTTCATTGCTGCAATAAATTTAATCCTAAATCCATTATGGATACAACAAACTTCACTTTCTTTCATCATTTACTCACTTTTCAACCGTGGAAATTGACTTCTAAACCTAACTTATTGTTCTACTAGTTATGGGATATCTTTTTTTATGGTTTACTGG
Source organism: Picea engelmannii (assembly GCA_009831015.1). Classification (NCBI taxonomy): domain Eukaryota; kingdom Viridiplantae; phylum Streptophyta; class Pinopsida; order Pinales; family Pinaceae; genus Picea; species Picea engelmannii. Next base: position 25,330 of record ML856408.1, read on the forward strand.
TTTATTTTAATGGTTGGAACTTGATGTTGTAGCAATTGTTTGATACATCCATAAGCCTTCCCTAACACTTTGTTGATAACTTCATTCGGAAGCCCTGATTTACCGTCAAAGTTCATGCTTAAGTATTGGAAAGTTATCTAATGTTTTAGTACTTCATTATCGAATAATTATTTGGAAAATTTGATGGTTAAATATGTAGTAACTAGATATTTTACTTGTTGATATATATTTGTGTTGACTACTGAAAATAGGGACAACAAGCTTAAATTGCGTGTCCATTGGATTTTCTAGTTTGTATCTTGTCTTTTCTTGTGTCTCGTGAAAGTACAACCATCTTCCGTAGGTACTCAAACACTTGGAAACCATAAACCACCTCTGAAGCTCATTGTCAATCCACTCTCCACTTAGAAACTTGACCTATAGGGGCATATCTTCATAAGTATTACTTTCCATTTCATTTCCCCTCTAGGGTCACTTGGGACTCCCCCTTGTGTTATATTTTTCCTTGATAGAAGCGAGGGAGGGTTTATCTGAGCTGATAGTGGATAAAATCACTGATCGTTATCACCATCCAGTGGATTGGGTCGAGATTTTCCCACCTACAGTTTGTGCGATAACAGATCCCCCTTGGAATATCACCAATTGTTGTGCATCCTGCAAATTCAAAACAAAAAGGCACTCCTTCATAATGGAATTCTCTAGTTCCTAGGTTTCCTCATCTATTTTGTAGTGTTTTCAATAAAAACTTACCTAATCGATGGCTCAATTTTGGATCAAGGTTACTTCCCTATTGAAGATGCATATGTGCTTAGTTGGAAACTGTCTATCTAGTTCTACTTGGATCAAAGCATAATCAAACACATGGTTATGATCATGTATACATTTCTTAAACAAATGAACATGTAAGACATTAGTACTCTAGTGCTAGCAAGAAATGCAATTCTATATGCAATTGTCTTATTTTATCTAGGACTTCAAAAGGCTCATAGTATCTAGGTGCTAGGTTGGCACAACTTCTAAGTTTCACATAGATTTTCCATAGCTTAACCCAAAGGAAGATGTTGGGCACTTAATCACAAAATTGTTATAGGGTATTAGACTCCATGCACGTAAGAAATTTTGCTTGTGTTCTCCTGATATTAATAATATTAAGTATTAGGCATTTATAGTATCATATTTCAATATTGTAAAAATGCCTATTTTATTTAATAAAGGCATAGTTACTCTTATTAATGAATTAATCTTTAATTTAGGGTTTTGTTAGGATTTTCCCTTCTTTATTGGTATAAAAATGGGTTTCCTTCCCTTCCATATGTACCTCATATCATTTTATCATTATGATCAATGAGATATTGGTGTTTATTAGAGATAGTTTCCTCAATTACTTGGATTTGTAGGTTCAATCTACCCTTGGGTGTTGAGGTGATTCCACTCTTTTCTATAGTTTTCATCTCTTTATTCTTCTTTATACTTTTTCATTTTTTATAATTATAGAAATATCTCCAATTTGGGTATTGAAACATTACAAATGGGTATTGTTATCACAGGATTTGTACTTGTGCAAATCCATTCACAAGATACCAATGTTGCATAAAAATTGGAAGTAGTTGTCATTGTCACCTAGACAAATACTTCCCTTGTTTTAGTTTTTGGTGAAGATCCAACACAAGGGAGGCTTCCCTTATGACCTCAAGGGATCCTATAGAAAGCTAGAGGAAAATAGATGCCCCCTATATTGGTCACTCAATGGGATATGCGATGTCTAGGAAAGTAGAAAGGCTATAATAAGGTAGACAAGGTAATTGGTTGGCGTGTGTGAGATAATAATTATTCCAATACATATATTGAAAATTATGAAACTAAACCAATCACTAATCACCTATAAAACACTAGCTTATCAAGTAAAATGCGTATTGTTGTAAAATTGCAGCAGTAAGCAAGTGTATATCAACAAAATGTATTTTGCAACACCAGTAAGAAACCAACTCAGAAAAAATAGTAATTATATCTTAGAATCAATCCCTCAGTGAGTAGATCAACATCCAATTGTCAAAAAATATTTCTAAGTGCATTACACCACAATATTAAATAATTTATTAGCAATTAGTCAAGCCCTAATGGCTGCAATTAATTATTTACAACAACAATAAGTGACTTAATCAAGCAAAGCATTGGGTTAGTAGTTAGACACCTAAGCTATTAATTTTCTTTGAAAGAGAGAGAAAGAACTTAAACTAAACTAGAGTTTTATCATGACTTGCAAGAGAGAGTAGTGTCGTTTCACTTCCTTGGGAAAATGGAGTCATGCACAACTTGAAGATCATGTTATAAGACAATGAAAAGGCGAGGGAACAAAACCCTAGGACTATACCCTCATAATCCTAGGACATCTTCTTATTTCCAAGTTTCCTAGCTTATATAAATAAGAGAACTAGGTTTTAAACCCTAGGGATATCCACTTCTAACCCCTAGAACTAAACCCTATCCAAGGAAAATCTTAAGGGGATAGCCACTCCTAAGAATTAATGCAAACCTTGAACACTTAAACAAGTCAAGGTAGATAAAAAAGAGGAGGGGGATAATCAATCTTAATCTCTCCTAGTGTTTCTAGCAAACAATAACCTAACATACAAGGTAAATAGCAACAATTGCCAATTTAATAGAGCATCCACCATAGCATACCAAGAACATAGCATCAAACTTGAAGTAAATCAATTACTAAGATAAGTCATTGTATATGAAGAAACCCTAGCTTGATGCATCCACCCAACAACAAGAAGAATCCACAATTATCCTTCAAAATTTGTGCACAAGATATACAAATAAAAAAGGAGAGAGATAAAGAGAACTTTTTAAGAGAAGAGATCTCACAAAATGTTTGGGTTGTGATGATGATTTTACAAAATGAAGTGATAGACTTTATATATGAGGCTAACCAAGTGCTTTGTCAACAATATTGCCTAAAACAACAATGAATCCATGATACAATTGGGGTCGACCCCTCAAGTAGCCTCTAAAAATAATAAATCATGATAAAACATCATAATAATCCCTCCAAAGCCACACTTGTGGGTGACGTCATGATTCAAGAAGGTGTAAGAGGCCTCTAAAGGCCACGCCTCATCATCAAGGTGTGAATTATGGTGTAAAATGACCTCTCCTTATCAAAGTTCACGTCTCATCATTAAAACCCAAACCCATCAAAGTGGTGCCCCAATGGCAAGCAAGCCCCAATCCATGATGCCATAATCCATATGCTCAATGCCCAAGGTGAAAAGACAAGCGTCCAAGGTGGAATGAAGGTGCATCTCGTCTTTTTATGGTATATAATCATGTGCTAGTGCAACATCCTCCATCCAATTCCTAATAAACTATGGGTACAATGCCCCAAGTTGTGGAATTATTTCCCATCTGTGTGATAGAATGACTGTATCTGCAAATTAAAAGATCATATGTCCATCGTTCAGGGTCCAAGAGGTGTAAGAACCTATATCAAAGGGTGATAAGTCATCAAGTGACTCAATGCTCTACATCACACATGTGATGTTCTGCATAAAGTGCACAATGTCCTAGGTGAAATCATAGGGATGTCCTCCAAATACCATGTTAGGTGCACCCAAGTCAATCAAATCCATGGAATCAAGTAAAACCAACAATCATAAGGGGAAATAGTCCTTAGAAGCATACAAAGTAATCAATATGTTAATACAAAATCCAAATGAACAACTCTCATTGGGTATCCCCTTCAAACTTCACACGATCTCAAGACTCTATGCAATTTGTCAAGTTTAGGTATGAGAGGGCCATCAAAGTAGCCTATTAGGTGTGCCGGTGCCCAAGTAGATAAATATTTCCCAGAAGAACCAATCAAATATATGTAATGAATGGATGTGGTCATGGAGTTTACTTATGGGCATGGGTTCATTAACATGCAAGAAAATGTATGGGCTCACCTCCATGAGTTCCTTTGTAGAGGGTGCACTTGGGGATTGAGTTGCTGGATTACTAAGAGGGGGGGTGAAACAGTAGTGACAAATTATAGTACTTTTAACCACGATAAATTCTTCAACGATATTCAACATTTTATCATTATAATTCAATATATCATCAATAGTATAATCATAAACAACATCACATCACAATAGATAAACAATATACAATAATTTATGTGGAAATCCAAATTGGAGAAAACCACAGAATGATTTTCTTATATATCAAAAGAATACATTCATTAGAAGCACCAACTTCCAATTATCCAGCTACAACTGGAAGGAGGCTCCAACCTGAAGGAAGCTACAACTCCATAAATTCTCTGGCTCCAACCAGAAGGAGGCTACAACCCCCTAATTTCTCTGCCTCCAACCACCTATCCTTGCCCCATCCAACCACCCTGAAGCATAAGTGTAGACCAACTCTCACTATTAAAAAATCTGCCACTATCATTTCCACTGTCTCTGTCACTCTCACTTTGTCCCTTTGTCACTGTCTCATCAACCTGTATCTTCTCATCAATCAACTAGCAATTGTACCATACCATGCATCAATTGTATACCAACATACATACTATATCATGCATCAATCATGAACCAAATATAAATCAATAAAGAATAGTGAATCACGAACTAGAACATCAACCCTGTGTAACATGTACCATATACCATACCATCAACCATATGCATATTTGTAACATATCATCAATGAAGTATCTCAAGGAATCAATGCATGTTCCTCATGCATATTCCACCATAAAACATAAATGTTCCTCAACCATTGTTACACATTATTTTGGTCACCTTAGTGATCAACTGACAACATGTGTACAACTCACTTCCATGTTCCCTAAAAACACTAAAAGATATTTTCTCCATGAGAAATGTGGTTTACCTTTTCTTCCTTATAAACTATTCTTGGGGTGTGATTATGCTTGATCATCTCACATTACACCAAATATGGACTGTGGTGTTGTCACAACCTTCCTGTATAGGGTGAGACGATTCTTAAATAAGGGAAAAATTAAACTCATGAATGTTCTAGAAGAGAATCTTCTAGAAGATGAGGTGGCCTCCGATCGGTTTGGATATTACTCTCTTCTATGATTTAGTGGGATCATCCTAATATCCTCATCCATCCCTCTTTAACCCTATATAAAGAGGGAACTCTTATGGAAAAGGCTAAGGTTTGCAAAGGCTTGCTTATGTATGAAGATTTTTGTTATAGATTATACTTGAGATAAATTTTCTTTAGCTTTCTAAGTCAGATTGTGGATCTTCTTCATCAAAGGCATTGGAAGACATTGGAGCAAAGGTGTGTGTGTTGAAGCAAAGAGCCATTGAAAGGGACCTTGCAACATCAAGGCATGGGTTGTATTCTCCATTTTCCATTTAATATAATGTAACAATACATTTCTTCCCTATAAAGGTGTCTTTACTTTTATTGTATAACTCATTGATCTTATGCATATAATTCTTTGTTGGTTTGTGCTTCTTAAACAGGTTCACCATCCCGTAAAACCAAATATGGAGCGAAAAGGATGACACTAGTGAGGATCAAACTTCGTTTAAAAGGTATGTCATTTGTCCCTCTCTGAACTAGTTTATATGACAATGAAGTCTAAGGTGAAGTTTGTATTTTGTCTTGTTTTGTTCTAGCTTCCTGTGGAAGTTAGGGAGATAAGTTTGTGTCCACACTTACCGATTCGTTCGATAACAAAATTGGTGACCATACTGGGGATACGACTTCATTTGGGTTTTTTTGCTTCTTATTTTCTTTTATCTTTCCTTCTTTTGATCAATTTCAGTCTCTGAGTATGTGGGTGATCTGTCTTGACTCTCTAGTTCTTAAATTTCATTAAGAAATTTTGTCATTCTTCCAAATTTTCTTTATATTCAGAGATCGTCGCACTGTGTCCTATTTTTAGCCTGCGACGATTCTTCATCATCACACTCTACTTGTGTAGAACAGGGTGACAATGTCGCACTATGCCTTGCTGACAGCCTGTGATGATCCTACATCATCGCATTGTACCCTTCTACAGCGTGCGACGATTCCTATAGGAATTGTTGGAATGATAGTCGGTTTTCTTTTCTTTGCACAGATTTGTCTTTACTGCCTGGGATGAACTTTTAGCGTTGGTGAATGATTGGCTTACATATTTTAAACTTGGATTTGATTAATTTTAAAGGATTGAGAGTCTTCTTCATAAGATTTGTAAATTTCATCTTTTACTTCTTATCGCAATGGTATAATCTCAAGGCTTTGTTCCTGGGTGCTTGTTTGATAAGTTGTTCTTGATTTCTTTTGAGTTTTGGATTGTTTTTTATTTAGAAACAATTTTTGTTTGCATTCGACAAACAAATTTCTTATCGTTTCATTTTTTGCTTGCATTGTGAGTTTGATTTGGGAAATAGTGTTGAGAGTGCATTAGTCTTCTTATACCATTCTTCCTTTTTTGTATTATGTCTCTGTTTTGATTTGAAAAGGATAGGACTGAATTTTATTCTTCTTTTTAGTAGTCTTTGTGAGAATTTTTTTGCATTCAAATATTTGACAAAAGGAGAAAATTGGAAGATTTAGTAGCTTTGATCGTTTGGAATTCATATCATTCAAAGATTGAGAAATTGTGCTTTGTAATTTTTGTATTTTGGAAAGAGAAACCTTCTCCCTATTGTAATTAGAGTTCATTGAATGAAATGATTACATATCATCCATTTTTTCATTTTATTGGGTCACGGTCAAATACATCATCAATTTCATTCCTGTTTCCCTTTTGAGCAAGCAACAACCTTTAAAATACTGCGCAATTTTAAAATTTATTAGCAACTTTTATTTTCTAGAACTTTTATACACCAACATTAGCTAGGATAGCACTTTGGAATAGGTTGTAGGGCACACTCTCCAAAGTATCAAAACACACAATAGTGTCTTTTGATAGGGAGAGTTCAAATCCACTTGCTACATTTTGTCCTGGGAAGCCCTTCTAACACAAGGGTGAATCATGAGGTCACATTAGGGCCGACAAAGTTACTCACCTTGATTTGTTGGTCTTAGTGCAGAGATTGTGCATATTATTGGGGGTCACTTGAGAAGAAAATACTGTGGGGACCTTCTCGAGTTGATTTCGGGCTTAGATACCCTGCTTGCATGTGGATTAGACCGTCGACTGCTTCCCCATGAATCATTTTCGTAATTGGCAACCTTCATGGCCTATCTCTTTAGATTCTTTACACGAGGTGACTGTGGAGGGGCAAGTCTTCATGGTAGCTGGAATCGACGTTGGACAAACTCACTCAGGATCCTTGGAAGGTATACCCATGATTATGTGTGGGAGCTTGCACAAGGGTGTAAGTATGTTAACCAGGTCGTCAACATAACTTTTCCACCCACTTTATCCCAACCCCTTCTTGTCTTGATTTCACGACGTTGGATTTCATCACCAACTAGTGACTCCGAAATAGGAAGGTTTGTTTGCATGTTTGATATCTAGATTTTATTAGTGAGTTTTGTTTGTTTCTCTAGTTGTCCATAGATTTCTTTCATTCTTTATTTGGTGCAACCAACATTGGCCCTTGTCATTCATGTAGGATTCAAGGGTTACCTCCGGAAGATTCGAAAGAATACACTCCTTTGCTTCCTAACTCACCAGAGGGTTCTCCTGAAGAAGCAGTCAATAACGACGTAGTCTCTGAGATTGGAAATTCTACTCCATTGGAGGAATCAATACTTCCTGTAAATCCATTATTGAGTGTTGTACAAGATCCACTTTTTCTCCGGATAAATTCATTGGGAGACATTGTTGCTAAATATTATACTAGAATACCTACTGGACCTCACACAGAGTCTAGTGTAGATGATCCACCCTTTTAGAGTGAGTCATTTAGAACTCTGGTTCATACTGTTGGAATTTTTAATCCTAGCTCTGTCCCTGTCCATTCTCTTTGGAGGAACTCTTTGAGACATGATATTTTTGAAAAACTAGGAATGAGTCACCTACGCCAAAGGACCTCTAATCAACCTATGGCATCACATACGCCTATGGATTCCACTGCTTATATAGTACCTTTAGATCATTTTACTGGAACTATCAGTAATGTTGTCATAGTCTCAAACCAATTGTTGGTTGGTTCTCATACAATTCTTCCTCTCCATCTTGCTAGCTCTACTATGGTCCCACAAATTACGTTTGTTTCTACCAGAAGTTCGGTAATCAATCAAGATCCTATTGGAACACTACTTCCACTTAGATCAAATCCGTCACTTCCACCTGGGTATAACACTCTGAATACTTCTATTTCTAATCATGCCCAGAGTCTATTCGGAGGGCCTAATATTTTTGTTCCCCCTAGGTATAATGTTGCTAGTAGTTGTTTTCCTAAACCTACCCAAGTTGTCTCCGGGGGGCCTAACATTCCTCCCCCACCTCCACCTAGAGGATCTAATCGTCCTGGCCCTAGTATTTCCAATCAAGTTGGAGGCACAAGTCATTTTGTTGCTTCTGGTTTTCAAATTCCTGTTGGAGGCCAACCTTAGGTTGGGGTCCAACCTCAGGTTGGGGTCCAACCTCAGGTTGGGGTCCAACCTCAGGTTGGGGTCCAACCTCAAGTTGGGGGTCATAACCCAGTGTATGGTCAATATACCCCTCGATTACAATATCAACCTTGGAATTTTAGTTAAATCAACAACTTCCTGGGGGGAAAACTCCTCAAGTTAATTCTTTTGTACCCACTAATCCCAAGAAACCATATCCAGGTTCTATGAATCCTACATGGGGTCAAGGTTTTTAGTCTAATGCTCCTTTCCAAGGAAGCTTACCCAATCAACCAACTCATGTTGGCTATTTCACTCAAAACCCTCCACCATTTAATTTGACAGGACCCTATAACTATCTACATAATTCTTATGGTACTAATGGTATACCTAAAGGATTACCTCATCAAAATTACCAGTTCCCTCAAGTGAACAGATAATTGTCGTTTCTTGTCACTTTGGATTTACAGGATTTATCTAGTATTTTGAATGATATTTTGCATTCTCCTTATTGGTCGGTCATACCTACCAAGTTTCCATCAGACATTCCTCAGTTTGAGGGATGATTAGGGGAATACCCAAATAATCACATCATGACGTTCCATCTTTGGCTTTCATTGAAATCCTTGATGGATGACTCCATTAGATTACGTCTTTCCCAACAAACTCTTATGGGTTTGGAGACCAAATGGTATATCGAATTTCCATGCAGATTCTTCAATGACTTAAACACCTTAGCTATGGCTTTCTTAACGCATTACCAGTTACCAATACGATACAAGACATGAATCAAAATTTTTAGTTCATTTAAGCAATCCTCATATACTCACATTTTAGATCATATTCAAAAATGGAGGAGGAGAAGATACTTAATCAAAGCTCCCCTTCCTATTGGCTAAGTGGTTTACCAAATCACTCATCGGTCCTATAGCCCGTGATGATTCCATGGGTGGTGTTGTCACTAAAGAGTAGGCGATTAGTCGGTCTCAATACTTGGATCTCTTTTATTCACAAACAAGTACACTATATGACTTGATCCCTAATGCTCCTCGCCCATCTACAAATCCAACCCCAACACCTTTGGTAGCTTCTCATGTTGTTGATGATGTGATTGGCACTTTTCATGCTGAAACTCAGTCTAAACAAGCCAATCATTCCAATCCCAAATCTACTACTGCTAATGTACAAAATACTCCTCCTCCAACTCCTTCTCCTGGTAAATCCTCCGAGGTTAATTCGGTTCAATCTACACCTACCGGTAAAAATAAAAATAAAAAGAAAGGGAAGGGTAAGAATAAGGAGGAAAAAATAATAATCAACAATCCGATAAACCCAAGACTCAACCTGTTGATGAAAAAGAAAAGCGCAAACCTCGTTATCCTTGTCTTATTTGTGTTGAGGATCATTATACGAAAGATTTTCCACGATGTGATGAGGTTACTAAGTTCCTGCAAGGGACCGGGACACCTCCTACACCCGTTGTTTTGTCACAACCATTTCCTTCTCAGCAGCAGGCACAATTGGTCATTCATGACCAACCTTCTCCCTCTACCACATCTTATGTACTTATGTGTATTGGTGACTCCAAGAAGAACGAAGTTGCAGTCGCTACTCGAGCCAAAGATTATTCTCCTTTGAAAGAGAAAGTTGATGATTCACCACCTCCATTGGTTCAACCTCCTCCATCGACTTCACCTCCCAACATTCCTCTTCATCTCGAACAACTGAGTCTAGACATAGTTCTTTGTCCTCCTCCTAAGGGCGTTTCTCGTAAGTCGTCATTTAATCCTCATGCAAATGTTTCTTAAAACTATAGTATTGTAGAAGATCTAACCTAGGAACCTTCTATGATGTCGACTCTCGAAGTCCTTCAAAGTTGTCCTATGTAATGGAAGGCACCGTTAAAGGCTATTGGTGGAATTGATCCTACCGATACAAACTTGATAATATTTGACTTGGAAGGTCATATTCCAAGGCTTACTCCTCAATTATCATTTAAAATACAAGTTATTGTGGAAAATAAGAATATTTGTCGAACTGTTATTGACGAAGGAGCCTCGACTTGCATCATGTTCATCACTTGTTGGAAATCCATTGGCTCTCCTACCTATAATGAGTCACACAATACTCTAAAATATTTTAATGGTACATAGTTTAAACCTTATGGTGTTATTCCTTTGTTATCTATTATGTTAGAAGGCAAAGTGGTTACTATTGAGGTTGAGGTCTTTGATGCACCTCTCAATTATAACCTTCTACTTGGTCATAGTTGGATTGATTCCATGCATGAAATTGTTTCTACTCTTTTACATGTGATACGTTTCCCTCACCAAGGAAAAGTTGTTATTATCGATCAACTTGCCTTCTTTAATTCTGATTCACGTACTAGTAACGTAACTTTAATTGTGAAAACACCTCCCGGTTATGAGAATGTTGGTGTGGATCTTCTAAAAGATTCATCGTTAATGGATATGTTCCCCATTCCACCACCTGATATTCCTCCTCCTTTTTTCTCTTCGATTAACATGATATCAACCACTATTGGTGAAATCCATGAGTCTTATGACCCTTGGATAGTACCTATCTTTGACGATTGTCTTCATTACGGCAACATGATGTCTTTAAGTCCTGTAGAATTGGCTTATCAAGCTATTCAATCGACAAATCCTTCTCCTCATTCTCTCTTAGACATGTCTCTGAATCTATTTCATGTGGTTTTTCACACCGATGAGATGATCTTGAAAATCATGTCCATGGAAAATACCCCATGGGATGATGAGCATCATCGTTCTATTCTCTTCCTGGAACCCGAGACCATAGAGAGTTACCAACGGATTTCGAATATGTCTATTGTTGTTACTATTTCCCTTATTCCTGAACCAATACACGATGTTTTATATGAAGGGAAATTGGGTAACATTTCATCCACCATCCCTCTAGAAATTTTTATTAAACCCAGAATCATGGAAAATGATCATATTGGTACCTCATCTTCTGCTGATGAGATCTGAATTTACAAAGATCTTTTCCAATAATTTTGTGGCATTTTTGCCTAGAGTTACGAAGAGGTGTCTGGAATTGATCCAAATATTGTTGTACATGAGATTAAGAATTACCCGGACGCTAAACCCGTTTGATAGAGACTTCGCCTAGTCTATCCATGTAAAATTGTTTCTATTAAACTCGAAGTTGAAAAACTTCTTAAAGTTTATTTTGTCTATCCTGTGGCTTTGACTGATTGGGTATCTAGTCTTGTTCCAGTTACAAAGAAACAAGGCACGATCCGTGTTTGTGTAGATTATAGGGATATCAACATGGCTTGTCCTAAAGACAATTATCCAACCCCTTTCATTGACCAGATCGTTGACGACTGTGCCATGAATGAAATCTTCTCCTTGATGGATGGTTTCTCTGGTTATAATAAAATCAAAATTTTACCCGCAGATCAACATAAGACTGCTTTTATTTGTCCTTGGGGAACCTTCTCATACCGGAAACTACCTTTTGGTCCCAAGAATGCTGGTGCGACTTTGCAGCGTGCTATGTCTTATGCTTTTCATGACATTAATCACATTGTACAACCTTACCTAGATGATTTACTGGTGCATTCCATGCATTGTCAAGATCACCCGACACATTTACTGGTCTTTTTCCTACGCTGTCGCTATTATCGCATACGATTGAATCCACATAAATGCATTTTTTGTGTGGATTCTGGACGAATTCTTGGTTTGATCATATCTGCACATGGGATTAGGGTGGACCCTCTAAAGGTTGAAGCTATTCTCAATTTTCCTCCTCCTTCTACCTTATGCCAACTCCAAAGTTTTCAAGGGAAGGAAAACTTTTTACGTTGATTCATCCCCAACTATGTTGAATTAATGAAAGGTTCTACTCGACTTCTTAAGAAAGGTCAAGATTTTGTATGGGACGACACTGTCAACAAAGCCTTTGAAGCTTTGAAACTTGCCTTAACTCGTACACCATTCTTGTTTCCACCCAATTATAGTCGAGAGTATTTCTTATACTTAGTTGCTTCAGACTCTACCATAGCTATGGTTCTATTCCAAGAGGATGATTCACACAATTAACATGTAATTTACTATTTGAGTCGGAGTCTCACGACCACCAAAACCAAATATTTTCATGTGAATAAATTGGCCTTGGCAGTTGTTCAACGTTTTCATCATTATATCTTATTGTGCAGAACCGCGGTCATTTCCAATTGCAACCCTATAGAACACATCCTTACTCGAAAAGTGTTTGGGGGGAAAATACTCCAAGTGGATAGTGATTCTCCAGGAGTTTGATTTGGAGTTTGAGCATGCCAAATCAAAGAAATCTTTGGTTTTTGCAGAGTTGATATGTGATCTTCCCTCTATTGAGACAGAAACTGTGGTAGAGGATTCCTTTCCTGACGAGTCTATCTTTCTGATTAGTTCTGATGACATATGTTATGGAGATATTATCATTTATCTCCAAACCAAACTTTCCATCCTGATCTTTCTAGTATAGATCGTCGTCATATTCGGTATCAATCTCGTCAATACATTATCCTTGGTGATACCCTTTACTGTCGTGGTATTGATTTCATATTTCGACGATGTCTAACCTATGATGAAGCTGAGAAAGATTTGAATGACTGCCATTCTGGAGCATGTGGCGTTCATATGTCTGGGTATGCCATTGCCCAAAATATCTTACGAGCTAGTTACTTCTAGCCTTCATTGTTTAAATATTGCATTATTGTCATCCAGAAATGCCACGCTTGTCAAACATATAAAAATAAGATCCGATCTCATCCTGCTCTTCTTTACCCTGTAGTTTTTGTTGGTCCATTCGCTAAGTAGGGCATTGACTTCATGACATGTAACCCTCACTCGGCCTAGGGACATGGATACATTATTGTAGCCATGGATTATTTCACTAAGTGGTCTGAGGTGATGCCTACATTTGATAATATCGGGAAAAATGCAACATTGATCATATTCAATCATATTGTTACCAGATTTGGTGTCCCTCAAGCCATCGTCACTGACCATGGTAGTCATTTTCTCAATTTCATGATGTCTGAACTTACCGAGAAGTTGGGTCTTCTACATGAAAACTCAACACTTTACTATCCACAGGCCAATGGCCAGGTTGAAGAAATTAACAAAGTTTTTACTACTATGCTTTGATGGATGATAGGAATTCACAAGTCAAGCTGGCACACGATGCTCTTCTTGGCATTATGGGCCTATCAGACATCTGTGAAATCTGCCATAGGGTTCACACCTTTCCAGTTAGTATATGGTATCGAAGATATTTTTTTGATTAAATGTGAAATCCCATCTTTGAAACTAGATGTCGAACTTCTCCCTAACACCTCAGTTGAAGAGGAACGTCTCTTGTATTTGATGCAATTAGACGAGACTCGTAGTGATACTGCCTTAGTCATTGAAACTCAGAAGAAACATGTCAAAGCTCAATATGGCAAGCATGTCAAACCATGTGTTTTTTCTGAGGGTGATTTGGTTATCCTTTACGAACAAGATCATGACTTGTTAGGGGCCGGTAAATTCGAGCCTATGTGGTGTGGCCCTTATATCATGAAACGAGTGTTGGAGAAAGGGGCTTATGAGCTGGTAGATTATGATGGAATTCCTTTTAGTGAACCCAGAAATGGGCTTTACTTGAAGAAGTACTATGCTTAAACTATTTTTGCATGAGTGCTTTGTATTTTTAGTGTATCATACTCTAGTGTGCTTTTTTCATTTGTGTTTCACCTTTTAGCTGCTTACCTTGCATTGTGCTTGGTTTCCATATGTCAGTGTCTTCTCTACCCTATATCGTCTTTGCTGATGGTGCTAGTCGTAGTACTCAAAACCTAGCATTTGTTGTGTGGAAAATCTATGCACCTACAGATGATTTGATCAGTCTACATGGTGTTTTCCTTGGTCGTGAAACTAATAATATTGTGGAATACAATGCATTTATCGAGTTATTAAATGATGCCATTTCATTTTACATCTGTCATCTTATTGTACGACTTGATTCATAGTTAGTAGTGCTACAATTGAGTAATGTTTATTCCATCCAAAGTCCTACTTTGTTATGGGTATACTTAAGAATTCGCCTCTTGGAAAGACATTTTGATTATATTGAGTATCAACATATTCCCATATGTCTAAACACATTGATAGATGCATTGGATAATTATGTGTTAGACATACATTTGTGACATTTATAAATCCAAACACACATTTTAAAAAAGACAAGTAAGATGGTAGGAACTTTTTATTAATACGACGAAAGTTATAAAAAGTGTTTGTCCAAGGACCAACATATCAAAATAGTGAAGCTCATGGATTAATATACAAAGCATCAAGGATGTTTCTTGCTATAACAAACAACTTCTTGTGCCACTCTACGAAGAAATCAACCAATAGATGTTGATATGCCATCTGTATGGCGTTGGTAGCTTCGAGGTAGTTCATCCACAGTGATATCAGGGATGTTCATGGTTAATCCCTCTAGTTTCTACTTGATCTCCTATAGATCTTTGAAAACCACTCCTTGACCAACTACAATACGTATATCTCCTCACCTCTTAATGGGAGATGATCCCGAAGGATGATAAGGTGCCACATCTGCATTAATGAGAGCACTTGATTATTCTTGTATAAATGAAAAAAACATTTTATATAATTAAAATATCAAAAACATCATATAATGAAAATTTCCTTCTTACCTATGTCTCCCCACTGAGATCCCTCAGGAAGAGATAAGTCAGGATCCCCAAGGAAGTTCGTCCTAGCATAAGCATAGTCATCCACCATGATTATCTGATCTCTTAGCCACTGGAAGAAAGCTGCATCATACTTGACGATATGAACGCCACCGTGATGAGCCATCAAATCCACCCATATTTTCATATGTGGATATTATGGAGTGGGTATGCCCCACTCCATCTATAGACGTAATATGGGGACCTTCTCCAGAAAGAAGGACACTAAAATGGATCCATAACCAAATTGTTTCAACTGACCTTTCCGACACTTTTTCAGTTTCTTTTTCATTTTCTTCAAGAGACCCTCGCACCAATTGAAGACTCGGGGCTCCATACACTCTATGGCATACTAAAAGTGGCTTTGCAAAGCCACGTGGGGAGTTGCACTCCCTTCCATCCTGGTGATATTATAGAGGATGGTTCTCAATGGTAAATCCAGAACATCCCTAATGGAAACCTTTCCACTATGCTTTTCCATACCTGGCACACAGTGGTGTGCAACATAGTAATCCATGAGTTCTCCCCCACCCCTGCTTCCCGAGAGTGATACCCAAGAGCCTCGACGAGATAACCCTATCAGAAAGTAAATTTCATCTATATCCAAGGTAAGTGTATGCACACCCACGTGAAAGGCTTGTTCATTTACATCCCACATGTGGACTAGATACTCCAACAATCTCAATTTGGCTCTCATGCCCTAAATTTTGAAGAATTTGAGTAAACCACACTCTCACAGTTCCATGACTATGCTCGGGTCATTCCCGACAAAGTAGTCTTCTTCTTTATGCTCACATTCCCTCCACTCAAGCATTTTGATTGAGGAAAACCTGCCAAGTAACATAGAAAGATTATTAGATTCATAAAAAATCAATTCTTGGAAGTTTTCCTAACTCATTTCTTCTTTTGAAAAATTGAGTTGCGGTCGTCGCAAGGCTTTGATTTTACGTAGAGTGACCTCATCACACCCTGGAGTTTTTTCCCCTACGGAGATTTGAGATCGTCGTAGCTCACGATATGGTGAGCCTGCGACGATCTCAAAGCGTAGTGACCTCCAAAAAATCGACCTTAACTCAAAATTAAGCCATTAAAAATCGAGCTCCTCTCCTTTTATAAGATCAAGAGGATAAGGTGAGGATGTTAGGATGATCCCACTAAATCATGAAAGCGATTAATATCCAAACCATTCGGAGGCAACCTCACCATAGAAGCTTCTCCTTCTAGAAGCATCGAGAAAATGCTCATTTTTCCCACATACGAAGGCCGTCACGACTTAGATATAGTGCAACCTATGGAAATTTCGTGCCCTAGCTATAATGCAACCTACAGAAATCAGGCATTTACGGACTCTAGCTATGGTGCAACCCGCAGAAATCCTCCAAAATAGGGTTTTTACAGAGGAAAAAATAACTTCTTCTCTCAGGGAAAGTTCTTCTCCCTTCTTTCTTTAGGAATTCAAGCCACTAACCCCTCTGAAGACAACAGATAGGTTTACATCATTAACAATCACGAGGGTGATGAAAATAATGTGTAACAGAGAGCCCCCCAAAGTATGAAGTTAGAATAGAGTGATAGCTGAAATAATTTGTCGAGTGTGTGTAGGGAACAAGGAACATGTCGGTCAGAAACCTGCCAACAAACAAGGAAATACAATACCATAATAAATCATCACTGAGGTAGGCATTCCCATACCCAGAATAAAAATCACTCAAAGCATAAATGCCGACATGCAAAGATCTATGTCAAGTAAGACAGGTCATGGCCACCAAACATACACTGTGAATCCATGCCATTATGAATCAAATCTGAACATAGCCACCAAAATATATTGTGGATCTATGTGTTAAAGACTCAAATTTGAACATGGCCACGAGACATACAATGTGGATCTATGCAATAGTACAAGATGAATATACTCTAATGCAGCCTGAATCTCTCAGAAAAGATTCAGGGTCTTCATCTCCACCACTCTATAGTACAAATATAACCATGTGAATACATGTACTGAAGTTGAACATGGTAGAAACTACTTCATTACCGATCATTAGTGAATACCGTTAACAAGTGTGAGGGAAATCACCATTAATGTCAATGAATCCTAAGGTACTCTAGTACAATCCAACAAATGTGAATTAATGAGCTGAAGTCGAACACTCGCGAAATCTCTTGATCAAGGGTCAATAATGAAAACCCATTGTGGAAATCGAGGAAACCTACCATTGAGGCATGCAAGTTCCAAGGTACCAATTGGTTTCTAAATTTGATTCCTGGATAATG